>CM061142.1:96524886-96608164 GCA_030789695.1 Scilla litardierei
TAGGGTTCATCCCTACGCCCTAGGACGACGGCATTACTCACTAGACATCATGCAAATCTCAGAAAAAACAATATTAATATCGGCACCATTCATTGCAAAAGAGAACTAATGCATAAAAATCAAGTTTTTTAATAGGAATAGACAAACCAATGTAATCGCCAATGATTTCCAGCTAAGAATTCACCAATGAGTAGCCGTCAAAATCCTAAGAGAAAGTCTAAAAATTAATGTTCAAAAGCTCCCAAACTAGGGCAAAAACTGGGTTTAAATACCCTCTAAAATCGCCCAAAAAATCGTGACCAAACTGCCCCTGCGCAGCCCAGAAATCGCAACCCTAGCAGCAGGCGGAGCGGTTCACTCGGCCGAGTGACCTTGTCACTCGGCCGAGTGACAAACCCGGTAAAAATACAATAACTTCGGATGTTTCAGGGTCTGTCTTCGGGGGTGGCTCGGCCGAGTAGACTTATACATTCGGCCGAGCGAGCATTCGTACTCGGCCGAGTAGGCCTCCAAAGGATCTCTCAAAATTACAGTAACTTCGGCCATTTCTCTGGACAATTTCCATGTACCACTCGGGCGAGTGAGATTTCTCACTCGGCCGAGTAGGCTTTCTTCGTTCAGCCGAGTATGCGCTGAAAAATGCCGTGTGCGTATCCGTTCTGGTCGGCCGAGTGGGACTTCTTGTTCGGCCGAGTAGCTATTCTACTCGGCCGAGTGATGTGCTGAAATGCCTATTTCTCCTTCTTTTTGCCTCCTCGTCTCTCCTATTGATTCTCTTCTTCTTCCGCTCATCCTCCATCGCTGATAAGCCCTCAAATGAGCCGTGGGTAACACTCCTAAGCGCTTGCAAACCCCTTAATCTCAAATTCGCTTCAAATCGCTCCATATTTCCTGAAATACGACAAAAACAAGAAATAGTGAAAAGCAACGTAATATTGTCGAATAATAGTGAAAACCGTGATATGGGCGATCAAAATGGCATGCAAACATGCAGAAAAAAAGTGTAACATATGAAGTGATCATGTACTCAAATGCATGTATTTCTTAAATGAATTAATAAAAATTATTGTACACTGATAAATAACTAGAACCAACTGATTTTGAATCATGAGACAAACCAAATTTTCCATTTCTAAATGATCAATGATAACCAAATTTGTCCAGGACAGAAATATAAATCAAATTCCATTAAAAATGGGACAATAAATGTCTCATCAAGATCTAAATACAATCTAGCCTTTAATAATAACCAAAATTTTCAGTTGCTTCAGTTTGAACCGTCTTGCCATCACTTTCGTGGATGTATCTTCACCATCACTAAGCTTTTAGCATCTTAGGCAACCCTGCACAGACACACTGATGTGAGTGGTTGTACTAGGATCCTTCCATCACGTGTCTATTGTAGGAATATGATGCCCTCGAGGCCATTTATTCCTGTGTGAATAGCACAAACATCTTGTTCGAAATAACAGTAAGCTGTTTGGTAATAATTTATCTAAGTCAACTTAGGTAAAGTCCTGAGACTTTATGCAAGGTCAAACGGGTATTGAGATGAGTATCTCGATCATGGAGAAACGTTTGACCGTCTGTAGCATAAGTCTGAAATGGTTCGTGGTCGTAGATGTTTTGAGACAAGGATATCGAAACATCGGACAGACCATTGTGTCTTAGTCTTCACCGTTTAGCAGTGGCGATGATCCCATGATCGCTTGACTTGGCGAAGTCGAAGACGAGACGCAGGTGCTCATTAGAATGAGTTCACTGAACGATCCACTAGAGTTATCATATGGTTATATTGACCAATCTGCCAGTGATAACTCTGAGTGATGATAGGATAGTTGGTCTTTTGACTTGAGGTAATTTCGACGGACTTGTGCGTGAACGGTGCCACTTAGATCAATTGACCTAGCTTCGAGGCAAGGCATGTCGAAAGGTCTTTTGATTGGGTGTCACTTGAAACGTACGAGGCGAGTAATGACCAAGAGAGGATTCGTCTCTCCCGGTCAATGGGAGTTAGTGTCGTAGAGTTAGTTCGGTCTTTAGTAAAAACTCTGCGCAGAGTATGTTGGAAGAAGTCCAACATTAGTTGACTAAAGATCGATAGAAACTAACCGGAGTCAAGTTATTGGGGTTGAAAGTTTGACCGTACCCTAGACTTGATCTACACGACATATTTAAGACGAAGAGACTATAACTGCGGAATTCATCACGGGAACAATCAGGGTGGTCCCGACAAAACTCATGTCAATGAGTTAACCACATAATGATGATTCCTGAAGCAGGGACGGCAACCACTGCTCGTGGTCACTGCCGTATAGGGCTTCGAGCCCAACCTGTTGTAAGGGTCAGGCTGTAGGGTCTCACACAGAGTGCGACGCTTCGTCTAGTAATAGGTAGAAATTAGTTAGGGAGAATATTTGCATTTGATGCAAAAGAAGAGAGAAAATTGCATTTGATGCAATATGATAATTTAAGCCTAGATAGGGACTATTTTGCATTTGATGCAAAGGCGATTAAATGTGTATTAAATTGTTTAATACAATATTTAATAATATAAACGCAAGAAAAAAGTTCACGGGTAAGACGGAAATGTTCCAGTCTAGACCCAGGTTCGAACGGCGTCCAAATCGGATACCAAACGTAAGAGTTATGTCCAAAAAACCCCAAGCCCATAGAGTAATCAGCCCAAGAGGCTGATTAAAAAACAACCGCCATTTATTGGCTGGGCCCGCGCGCGCCCACATGGGCACTGGGCCCACGTGGGCGCGTGCTTTGCACGCGCCCCTACGGGGCGCGCTGCGTGCGCAGAGGCGCGTGCAGCGCACGCGCCTCGAGGCGCGTGCGCTGCACGCGCCTCGAGGCGCGTGCGCTGCACGCGCCTGGCGCAAAGAGGGCCCGCACGCAGCCCTAGGGCTGCGTGCTTCTCTGGCGGCGGCTGGATTGTTGTTTTATGGTGTTTTTGGCATACTTTGACACTCAATTGGAGGGTCAAACGAACTCCGATTGACGAACGGTTTTTTCCTATGTGTTCACCGTTGAACGCTTGTCGTATTGATAGGTTGTATCAATCTTGAAGCTCAACGGTGAGTGAGTTAAAATTCACGGAAGTTTGCACTTTGTGAAGTGCAAACTAACTTGATTTTAATTAACCCATTATTTAGTCCCACATCGGATTTTGAGAAAAGGGGAGAGTCCGCCGCCTATATAAATAAGGGTCTCCCCCTTTCTCAAAACTCGTCCCAAGCTCTAGATCTGAGCGGCTCTCGTAAATGTTGGAGCACGCTCGGATCTAAGCTTAAATTAATATTTCACTTCTCCCTAAATTTCTGCCTTACTCCTGCGGGCTCTAGCAAAGTCACAAAGGAGTTCGAATTCTGGATCCGAAATCTAGGCGGAGGTTTCACTCGCGTGAAACTTTCTTCGGCGCGTGGTTGGCTCGGGGGCACGGGGATTGATCGCCTCGGGATGCGGATCGGTTCGAGGAGCGGTTCGGGGAGCGGTTCAAGGAGCGGCTCGGCGTGGGACGGGAGCAGCTCGGAAGACGGCGCGGAACATCTCGCCTGCTCCAGGGCTGAGATTCCGGGTATGTGGTTAAAGTATTTTATTAGCATTAGTTTAGTTAAATCGCAGTAGGCTAGATCCTTCTTGGGATGGTCAGATCCATCCCAAGTCAGCATAGATCTTGGCATAGGGTCTTGGACCTTAGGGCTAAGTTAAAAATTGTTTTTAACTGCATGTTAATTAGTTAACATAGTTTTTCTTCCGCTGCTATTGTTTTTCTGTCTATGTTCTGTCCGACTTAGGACGGGACTAGAGTTTTTGTGCCCTAAGGGACCGCGAAATTCCCTACATCTATAAGTACTGGAGTTAAATTAACTTCAAAACAAACCAAATTAAGAAGCAAACTTTTCTTTGCACGCTAAGCATGATAATTGGTGCAATGCTTCTTTATTTTCCCTTCAACTCCATTGAAGAAACAAGCATTTCTTCTAACCTATTTAGTTCAATTTGTTGTTTCTTTTGAGATGATGTACCTGCAGCTTCCTTGTTCTTTTTCTTTTTCTTATCCTTAGAGGTATAGGTCAGGTGAGACTTTCTGTCTTCTCTTGCTCTTTCTTCTTCCTGAACATAGTGTGAGATGAGCCCATTCAAAAACGAATTCTCTTTCTAGCGATCATAGCTCACCTTAAACTGGCTAAACTGAGTAGGAAGAGATATCATAACCAAATGCACTACCAAGTCCTCAGAGAGTTCAAGTTTAAGTGCTTTTAACTTAGAAGGAAGGTGCGACATTTCCATAATGTACTCCCTGATATTCCCCATGTCCTTATACCTCATTGAAATTAGATTTGTCAAGAGTGCACCAATTTCAGACTTTTCATTCTTGACAAATCTCTTTTCAATATCAGAAAGGAACCATTTACCTGCAGTGACTTTATCGGACATTGTGCCTTTGAATGCTTCTGGAATGGCCTTCTTGATAATCATCATGTATATGCGATTTGACCTCCCCCACCTTTCTATCTAACTCTTTTCAACAGAGGTGCTCTTTTCTAAGAGGTGTGGAAGAGTCAATCCTCGTCGCAATGTCAAGATGCATGACCACAAGAACTATAAGCAAGTTCTCCTTCAATGACTTGACGTTTGAGCCATTCTGCACTGGAATTGAATTGATGCTGACAGTAATATTAGCAGTGGTTAACGCTTAAAAGAGAACATCAACAAATATGCCACAAGCTCACATAAGTAAATTGAAAGCAACAGTCAAATTCAAATTAAATTCAAATCACATGTTTCAAGATATCAGGCACTCCATTAATATTTATCTTTGGACAACATATTAATTTGTAATTGATATCTAGATGTAGTAATCAAACACTGATAATAGGTAACATGTCAAATAATAAACCTTCCTTTGGGCCAATTTATAGTTTACATGTAAAACCAAATAATTATCACGTTTATTACTACAGAAGCACATATAATTATGTCAAACATTTAATCTTCCTTTGGGCTGATAAATATTCACATAAAAATATGCCCAAAACCTTTTATAAAAGTAAAATTAATTTCCACAAGAGAGCCCACTTTGGTAGGTTGTTGTTTCAATTAACTTACTTCCAAATATATATTTATCCAGGCAAAATTTGAATTTTAATTGTAGCATCTTGATGCGAAATTTATCCTCAAGGGAAAATATACATAACTCCTTTTATTTCCACCTTTAACAAGCTTAATTCCAAATTTTAGGCAAAAATTACATATAAAAAGTATGTCCATAACTTTTTATATTTCGAAATAACAATCGTTTCCACAATAAAACCCACTTTGGTGGGTTGATTTTTTAGTTAAAATTATTTCGAAATATTGTAACGGCCAGTTTTCTTAGTGCATATTTTTCTATAACGAAGATTATTTCAAACGATTTCGATAATAACTAAATGATTTTTCTACTATTTTTTGTCATTCAATCTTAAAATGGGCTTCGTGTTCGTACCTCTCGCGAGGATACGAACCCGTGGCATTTTCGTAATTTCTGAAATAGGTTGTGAAATCGGTATTTTAATGTTATAATCACTCTTCTCTGATCATGTTTACCTTTCTACCATCTACTAAATATTTTTACTAATCACTTTTACTAATCAGTTTATTAGTTACCTTTATCATTTACTAATTAGCTTTAGTAATTACATTTACCAGCTACTAGGTAACCTTATTAGAATTACTGTTAATACTCACTAATTACATTTACATAATTACTTTACTAATCTATTTCTTACCCCTAATTATCATCTACAAACCTCTTCTTCAATTCCCATCGAATTGTGAGGTGAGATCCAACAGCTCACCCCACAAACTACTCACCATCTTCAATTCCATTCCCCACTGCCAGCTCCCTTCCATCAAGCTGCTCCCCAACTCCGTTGTTTTAACAGCAGCAACATGGTAGCATCACCATCCCCTTCCTCCACCATCTACAAACTTCCCTGCAATCCATCAAAGCCTTCTCTTCTCCTACAAATAAACCAACCAGCAAACGATTCCTCTTCCCTGCAATCCATCAACCCAAATCCCAAACATGAGTTCCCAAATCTGTTCATCAAACCCAACTCCCTACAAATTCTCAAAGCCAAAATTCAAACCAGAAACCCAAATTCTCCCCACCAAAAACAATCCTCAAACAAATTCATCCCAAATCATTTTCCCAAACAACAATCAAAACTGAAATCTAAAGAGATGAGATCTGAAAATCGATTTCAGATTCAAACCCCAAAAATCAAACATTTCAGATTCTTACAAAATCAAACCCCAAATCTTCAAACTCCTCTTCCCTTCTTCTTCTCTTCCTCCTCCCTCTCCCTAGGCCAGCCCCCACCTCCACCATCCGTGCGCCGTCGTCGGAAGATCGCCAGAAGCCGTCGCCGCCGCCCGGAACCCCGCCGTGTCCACCCAAAAAACATCGGTGCCGCCTCTTACTTCCCCCATCGCGCATAGGTGAGGCTCCTTCCTTCCTTGCGTGAGCTCTTCTTGCTGCAAGCAAGAGAAAAAAAAGAAAGAAGCAAAGAGAACGAAAGATAGAGAGGAGAGAGGACCAGCCAATGAATGAGAAACAAAGGAAAGGGGGAAAGAAAGTTAAATTTAGATGAGAGAGAGAGAGAGAGAGTAGGGATAGGGTAATTTATTATTTAATGATAAATTTTAACATGTTAGCTTTACCCCTTGGTCAAAGTTGGTAGGTCGACCTATTAACACCATGTTAAGCCATGCAGTTAGATTAGTGAGTTAACTAGCTTAGTTAATTAGTTAACTGTTAATATTAGTTAGCGTTATTAATTTAAATGTTAATTTGATTTCACCATGTTAGTATGATTAAATAATGTGAGGGTGATAATACTAGTATAAAATAAGAGGTATCATGTTAGTGTGATACAATATAAACGTTACACTAGCCGGAGAACCTGATAAAATTAGACGAACCCACTTTAAAGATTAACTTGATATTTTGACTATCTCGCATTATATCTAATTCAGTGATTTGTTTAACCAAAACAGAGAACCGGACATACCAACACGTAGTACCCGTCAAGATGAACCCAACGGCACCAAAACGCTGAAATCAGGCAAGTATGCAATTTATAATGAATTTTTGAAGGTAGATGCTTATTTAGCCTTTTGCATGTAAAGCTGTATAACTCAAAACCTGCACGTGAAATGACGCGTGAAAACACTACCATGACATCCATGACTAAAAATGTGATCCAACGGCATATAATTTGATATATCTTATTTCAGAACCTTAGCAAAGAAAATCAGTTTCCATGTCGCTTTCGTTAAATTCTCATACTCAGCACTTTTGTTAAATTGTTGTAAATATTGCTCGATACTCTTGTGACATGGAAAATGCTGTATAAAAGCAAATGATCTTATTATTAAATTGTTGCATGCCTTAGAATGATTATCAAATGTGTGACATCGTGAAATCATGCGCCTCGAAGGCGAGATCGTGACTTTCGTGATGTCATGTGAGTTGACAATTCGTGCTTGTAATTCATGAATTACGATGGCTCATGTTCCAGCACATTTTTGGTGTGGGGTTAGGGTTGAGCGGCTACTAGGCATATGACGTGGTACTCTCTTCAAGGGCACCACCCGTATGAGGTGGGTTAGCGCCAAACACGGTAAGCCCCCGTGTGAAGAACGACCCACTCATCACGCCCTAAAGACGAGAACCCTATGCATGATAGAAAGCATTGCATTGTAATTGTAACAATCGTTGACACTTGCTCGCGCATTAAGATTGCCATGTTTATAGTGCTTACTTTAATTCGTTAAAACTACAATGTCATAACTGCTCACCTTACTTGTTAAACTGCTTAGAACTGCATGCTAGGATGTATTTACTTTAAAATCAGCATGTATAAACTTCATTGTTATCTCGTTTAATTTATACATGCCTCTTAAATCCAGTATAAATTTGTATATCTTGCCTTGGGTTCTAACATCTACTTGCAGACCCTTGCTGACATACATTCATGTTTTTGTATGTATGTCAGATCCTGAGCTATAGCACCAGGAGGACTAGTTGAGATAGCTGAACCAGTGGGCCAAGAATTGTTGACTAGTGAACCTTCATTGTATTTCTTTCATTTTTTGTACGAGTCATCAGACCCACTCTCCTTTCCCCATTGTTGTAATTCTATTGAGACGTTTGAGATTGTAATAATGTTTTATTTATTTGTGTTGTTTTTAGTAATGTAAGCAAGAACCTGCGGTTTTCACACAGACGCTTATTGTGTTAAGTCAAGGAGGAAAGAAAAGCAAAAGTACCTCCTCCTGACTTGCACAAGCGGGCCCGTTCACGTCCTCGCTCCCAATTCTAATGGGAAGCGGAGCGTGACAGGTTTTAGTGGTGGCCCATACAGGTCTATGCTCATGCAAAATACTCTAAAACATCGTAGATAATATTACAATCTTAACTCTCAAACAACACCTTCCCTAGAATCTTCTACCACGATCAAATTCATTAGAACATCCTAGTCCTAAGATTCCTGATCCTTAGTCAACCAAATCAGTATATCCTTGATTTTTAATCTCCCTTCATTTTTTGCATTCCACTTTGTGACCTTAGGAATCCATCGTAGCCTTTCACTAATCATTTCCTACCGGAACTCGCATTTGATTACCCTACTCTAATCATTGCTCTCGATTCACGTGATCTTCCTGACAGCTAACTTTATCCTTTTGAATCATCCATATTACTATACTAATTCTACTTTCGGTAATAATCTCCTTCGTCGATAATCCAAGTAATCTTCGATATGAATAAATCCGTACAAT
Organism: Scilla litardierei; assembly: GCA_030789695.1. Classification (NCBI taxonomy): domain Eukaryota; kingdom Viridiplantae; phylum Streptophyta; class Magnoliopsida; order Asparagales; family Asparagaceae; genus Scilla; species Scilla litardierei. The sequence continues at coordinate 96,533,725 of CM061142.1, forward strand.
TGATAAAGACTTAATAAAAGTCATTAACAAAACCTAAAATTTTGAATTTTTAGGATTTAACTAGTTAATAGGATTAATTAGTTGTTATATTAAAAAAAACCTTTGTTGATGACACACATATAAATGATAAGCTTCCTTCAATGGACCATGATCCGATCAATGTGCTTGGTTAAGTTTGTTGGATCACCCTAGCTAGACTGGGGGTAAGTGATCCTGGCTTAGTCACTTCCCTGGCCGTGTCCGCTGGACCGCAAGGACGTGAATCATGATTGTGTATACCATTGTCTTTCTTACTATACTACAACGGATTTCAAGACAACCAATCATATGCAAATTCAAACTACTCAATAGAACTCCAACTACCTCGGTTTATCAGTTCTGCATTCATCGTGTTCATACTTCAAATTTTTTGTAAAAATCTATCTCCATTTACGAAACAAACACAACCTCTTTACACCCATGACTCTTTCGTCTATGCTTATCTACTATTTCAACTCATACCAGCTATTCACTATCCTTATAAACGTTATTGTGATATTGTCACATTTTTACACATACATACCATTCTCCTATTTAACCATTCATAACCATCCTTATGCCACCGGATCAAGCTAACTCTTGTCACGACTACTGATTTGATACCACTATTCTACAGACTGAGTCGAGACTACTCGAACGTGTTAGAACGGTATAATAATAAGTGGTCTTAAATTACTACTGGATCAATGTCTAGAAAGGAATGGGAAGGGGGTTGGTCAACCAAAGGTCTTGTCCTGCGGTCATAAAAGTGATCTGTGCCTTCAAGCCCTGACTGCCTGGCTGGTTTGGAAGTTAAGCTTCTTGTTATTAGGCCAGCCTACTCTATTAGATAGTCAAGCGACGTTTATTTTCCTCATGCTCGTTCATTACTTGCCATTTTCAGTGTTACTACGTCTACCTGGTTGTCTTACTGTTGTCATCACATCGCCTGTTAGTTAAAACATTGTTGCTGCCATACACCATGCCACCGTCGTTACTTTTGCACTTGCACAGTCACCTTTACTTTATGCATTACATGCACTTTACTTACCACCCTTGAGCAGCCACCAGTACTTCAGTTTTCGCTCATATATGCATGTCTATTCTTCTTTACTTTTGCACCTGTAAGATCATCCTTTTGATCAAGCTAACTCCATATCTTTGCCTCACCTGAAACCGTTCACCACGATCTTGACCTGTTACATCCTTCAACTCTAAATCCTACATTATGCTTAGTTATCATTAGTGCTCGCCATTACTTATTACAACCTTAGCAAGATTCGTTTTAAATTTACGTTATAGCCCTTTAGATTTTCCCTTCTATTTCTTTCCATCATAAGCAGTGTTAATTTATGATAATCATCATATTGTTAGAACATTATGTAGTGACGATGTGCTATGAGGAATAAACACTAGAGGGGGGTGAATAGTGTTTTATTGAATTATAAGGAATTTACGCCAAATAAAACCCTAATTAACCAACAAATGCGGAATGAAAGAAATGATCAACAACACAAGGAACAATGCAAAGCAAACATGCAATGTACCCTGGTTCGGTGCCACCCAAGTCTCCCCGACTTGTTCCCGGTGCCATAATCCAGCAACACCCGGATCCCCTCCAGATACTCTATTGAAACCACTAAAGCTTTCCTTTAGCCCACTTGCAGAAACCCCACAAGTGCAATCGACCTACAATCGATGTCCGTGTATCACACAACCCGGGAACACGCAAATACCTTAATCCCACAACCTGGAACTAAGCACACTCTCACAAACTGAGAGCAAAACCTAATATTGACTCCCACAACTTGGGATCAAGCCAACCCTCTCAACAACCGAGAGTATACAACAATTTATATGTATAGAGAATGAAATGTAAAGCTCTTACCACAAAATCCTATGCCTTGAGAAATACTTACCAAATTTAGGGCAAGAATGGATTTGGAGGAAGTAGTTAGCACCAAACCCTAGCTCCACCAAGATGGACATCAATAGATGGCTAGGGTGAAGTTGGTGACTTTGATTCAAGCTCTTAGCTTGAGTAGCTCACAAATAATGAGAATCTCTCCTGAGGAATTAGGGCTCAAAGAGTAAGGGAGAGATTCTTGTGAGATGAGAGAGCTTAGATATGGAGTTGAATGGCACTTCTCTTGGATGTGAAAATGTCTCTAATCTCAGCCTTGGATTCCTGGTTTGAAGCAACTCAAACTTATATAGGAAGAGACAAAACGGTGACAAAAATCGTGGCAATAAATGCCCAACGGCTCTATTTTCTGAAGCTGCTTAATCGGTCTAAGAAGGATCACTGACCGATTAGTTTTGCAACTAGTCTGTCGGTGAACCTTCTTGGACCGACTAGAAGGAAGACAACAAAGATAGTGAAATACTGAAGAAGAACTAGTCGGTCTACGAAGAAGCATCAACCGACTAGTTTGACAACTAGTCGGTCGGTGAGCCTTCTTAGACCGACTAAGTAGTTGACAGCAAAGAAGTCAAATTTCACTAGAAGAACTAGTCGGTCTGAGAAGGATTCCCAACCGACTAGTTGGACAACTAGTCGGTCGGAGAACCTTCTTGGACCGACTAATTGATCAACAAATAGGCTTGAATTTATTAGGATAACTAGTCGGTCTGAGAAGGATTTCCAACCGACTAGATCGTCATCTAGTCGGTCAGTGAACCTTCTTGGACCGACTAGTTGATCAACAGTGAATGGGCTGAAACTAGCAAGGATGGCTAGTCGGTTTAAGAAGGATTTCCAACCGACTAAATCGTCATCTAGTCGGTTGGTTCTTCTACTTGAACCAACTAAGATGCATATGAAGCCATGAAAAGAAGCGATAAGCTACGGAAAACTTTCTAATGGCTTCTAAGGCAATTCTAGAGATAAGATATGATAGTTATGAAGATTTCTAGGTAAGTACTACTCAAGTCTTAACATTCTATGAGATGAAGCTAGAAGACAATATAAATAACATGACGAACCGTCTTCAAAGCTTCAACATGGAGAATCCGAATCCCTTGACTTCATGAATAACTCCTTGAGCTTCAACGAAGCTCCAGGCACAACGATCACGCGTTCTGAGGAAGTCTTGGGACGTCGCTTGAGATGTACAAAGTAATTTGGCGACGATCTCCATAATTCTTCATGGTCTTGAGTCTATGAAGCTTTTGAATCATCCATTCATATCTTCTCTTTGGATTGAATCTCCATTCATTTGTTGATGCCATTGGCTTGAGGTTTGAGGTAGCCTTTGAGTTCTTCAAGCCAATACTTCACCTTTGTTGATCTACCAAGTCCTCCACTTGAATCAACACGTGTAGTCACTTTTGATCTTCTTGAATCTAATTGGTGACTTTTTAGTTGACTGCAAACACATGAGTTAATCACAATGATTTGTGTTTGATCATCATCAAAATCAAGGTGGAGAGTCCAATACTCAACATTCTCCCCCTTTTTTATGATGACAACCCAAATATAAACAAAATAAATAATTGTGCATTAAATATACTTACTCCCCCTGTAATGATGCCAATCAAGTTAATATCAATAATCAATAGCATCATTCAGTAGTTAATAGTGTGTGTATCACATGAGGTTGTGTATATATCGCATGAATGACCAGAAATAATATGTGTACACAATACAAATCATATAGGTGATACACATCATAAACATGAGCATGATTACCAATATATATAATGTAATCAATATAAACCAAGGTAATCACCAATGCTCCCCCTGAATCATATACATGAACGATCATACATAAAGTCTATATGATTTAAGTTATTATTTAACAATCAACATTTAATAAGCACATCCTTTGTTTATTTCTCACCCCCTTTGGCATTATCCAAAAGACATGGGGGTAAACTAGATAAGCTACCAATTTAAAACAAGATATCAAAATAAAGATATCAATTGCAAGAGCAAATATCCAACAACAACTCAACTACCCTCAATTATCACAAGAAGATAAGCAATAAGTATAAGTGATAAAAGATTACAATAGATAATAATTGTAAAAAGTAGTGTGAGCAGTGTTAGAAAAGTGATCAAATAGTGTCAAATACACAAACAAACTCAATTATCACAAAATTTATAACATTAAGCATAATGTGATAGACTGTCCTTGAGCAAGGGCATGACATATGACATGAACATGATTAAATACATAATGGTGGAATCAAAATCATCACAATGACATAGATCAACAAATAATATCAATAAACTGAGATCTAAGTGAAACATAAAAAATGCAACAAACATGACTATGGAAATTTTTAACCATGTGTACAAAGTTATGTTATGAAATAATAACTCAAAATAAATTCTAATGGCATGTGCTGAACTCCACAAAGCATCTCCAAAAGTAAGCATACCAAATCTAAGTGAAGTGTGCGATGTGGGCATACACAAATATCTATATCATGCAAAAGTGTTATGCCAAATAGAGATAGAAACATTATAAAACGTATGGCATACACAATTCTATCACACTAGGATACTAATTGAAACAATGTTCAAAAGAACCATAGTACTAGCATGCATTCCAGAAAAGATACCCACATAATGAGTCAATGATAAGCATGTAATGCCATGAGCATAAGGAAGATAAGCACTATATCACAAGCTCAAAACTAGCATCAAGCAAGAGCATGTAAAGATGATATCCAATATAAATAGTCTAACACAGTGTGCAAAGCAGGCAAATAATGTCAAGATCATGACATCACTTGAGAAGGAAACCAAGTGAACAAATAGAGACATGATCTCATCTTAGCTGAATTATCACAAAGGATTCACCATGAGGCATAATGTGACAAAACTTCCTTTGAGCAAGGCATGAAGATAGTCTACGTTCAAAGTCACAAGGTATGACATAAACGAATAAAGTTATCATGTACATCGCATGCATGCATACCAATTGTGCAAATAGAATAAAAAGCTTGTGTAAGCACAATATAATCGAAGGTAGCATCAAAGAAGTCATAGTGCATCAAGATATATTCATGGAAGAATATCTATGACAGAATATACATATCATCAAACACAATATAAAGCTTATATGATCGTGTATAGCATAAGTTATCTCTAACATCTCATAAAAATAGCATAAAATATGAGCATGAGATGAGAGATGACATAGTGAGAAATATAGCTTGAAGATCACTAACTAATATGAATGAGTGTTATGTCACTTGTGAAAATATCATACATGAAAGATTTAGCTATAGACATGAAAGATCTCTTGAATAAAATTATAGCTAAACATCAGTCATGAAGTAATTAAAATGACAAGTAACATACATTGATCACCCCAAATCATATCAATACGTCTCATAAAGATAATCATACAAACTATAAGAAAAGTATGAGATGTGTGGTGATACAATGAACAAATATGCATAAAGATCCTAAATCATTAATCTTATTCATGGCATGAAAAAGATATGAACATCAATAAGCAACTAACCAATTCATTATATGAATGTTATAGCTACCATGGTACATGAGTCGTAATAAGACATATATGACATACATGAATAAGGTAGTCACATAAATAAACAATCTTCATGAGGGTGTGACAAGAATGAGCTAATGAAGAAGTATGCTATATTACACAAATCGAATATATTAAAATACCAATTGTAAACATGGTAGTCAAAACCAATATATTAAAATACCAATTGTACAAAACACATACTTACAACCATTTAGCTCTCCCTATATGTGTGCATCTCCAATGCACCATCCTTTCCTTTGAATTGATCCATCATTTGTAAACCAAGGAGTCTGTAGAGTAGGCATCTTGCACAGCAATCTGACAATTCAACAATTGGTGGTATCCAAAAACTTTTTGGATCCAATAGGTTAAAGAACAAAATCAAGTAGTCCAATAACCAATCATTTACCAATTGTAAATAACACTCATCAATAGAAATGCATGACATGCATTAATAGGAGTTATTATAATCACGAAAATCATACATATAAGGAATTAACAATTCTCAACCATTAGAAATTAGATACACCAATACTAATAATTCCGATGATTTAGTCAAGCAACATCATTATGAATACACACATCTAATACAATAGTGTGTGCTAGAAAGATTCCTCGTTCAATATTGACGTGCGTTTATATTTCATATATTCACGCACGTTTTCTTTTGTGTTTCTCCGTGTTTTCCGCCGTCTTTTATTCGTTTTCTCGTATTTTCTCGTTTTCTTTCACTTTTCTTTGTTTCTCCATGTTTGCAGGAGATTGACCGCGTAGGGGACGTTTAACGACGATATCTCAAGTCCCCGGAGCAACGGGAGGAGTCACGCGTGATCCAGGGGGTCAAACGTCAAAGAATACATCTTTCAGCCCCTCACCCGGTCGGTTGGTCATCTCCAACCGATCGGGTGATGCACGCGTGCACCACCCGGTCTCAGCCGGAGCTCAAGTGGAAGTCACCCGACCGGTTCACAGGCTGGTTCAGCGGGGGCCTGTTCTCTGTCTTTTCGAGCCAAATTCCAACCGATCGGGTGACTCTCACCCGATCGGTTCATCTGTAGCTGAGGCCGAAGAGCCGAAGACACGGGCACCCAACCGATCACTTCACCCGATGACGCCAAGATCCAACCGGTCACTCCAAGAACTCAACCGACCGGTTGATATGACCGGGTGAAAGTTCGCCGTTTTCTGTTATTATCTGTAACGGATCACCCGATCGGTTGACTTGTCAACCGATCGGGTGATACGAGAGTCTATAAATAGAACCCCTCGGGTTCCGGAAACGGGGAGCTGCTAGTTTTTACTGTTTTCTCCTATTGTGACGGCTGTAATTACTGTTCTTTTGTCAGTTTTCGGATCTTTCTCAAATTTTAGTATTGTCTTAATTACTCTATTACTTCCGCATTCCAATCGTCTGATTATGATTCCAACGGTTCATTTTCATTTAGATCGCTTTTTAATGAATTTTTGTGAGTAGTTCCCAAATCTGGGATTTTGGCGGAAACCCCTTCGGGGGCTCTTCCCGATGCATCCATAGGGTTAGGAAATCGATAGGGATTAGGATTCTAACGGTTACGCGGGGTGTTTCATTGTCATCGGCGGGAAAAAGACCGTCTTTGACCGTTGGGCCAAGGGGGAATAAACTTGGCGGTTGACTCCCTAGCCATAGCTCACGCCCTTAGCGTAGACGCCGAATCCTAGCGCGCGGGAGCGGCAGGATGAGACGATGGGAGTTATCGTTGTGAGCTTAGTGCTCCTGGAATCGATCAGTGTTAATAGACACGGGAGTGCCCACTGATCGAATCCGGGAAGTCCGGTGTATCATCCTGGGCACCGACCGGAATATCGGGCCCATGGGATGCCGGTACCACTTTCAGAGGCAACGTCTCACCATTAGACCCTAATTCCGATCGCTATCCTACCCGTGGGCCGCATCGGCGAGAGTCGCTCGTTGGAGTGGAAACCAAAGTCCCGGGTTTATTTTCTTATTGTTCATACCTTGCATTACTTTCTGTGACAACCCATCAACCGATTCGGGCTAGCTCGCCCACGGGGTGATTTTGGTCCTCCTTGACACAAGCACATCCTAGCCTCCCTGTGTTCGACCCCCAAGCCACACTACAACACCGTGCGCTTGCGGTTACAAATATCTAAACCCCCACACGGGTCCCCTGGCCATTTGCGGTTAGCAAGCCGGGGCACACGTCAAGTTTATGGCGCCGTTGCCGGGGAGGCAACGTGCTTGTTATTTTAGGATCTCTTGAACCCTAGTGTCTAGCTCTTATCCCTACCTCGCGATAATTTTCGCATTCTCCCTTTTCCTTTTTATTTTCTTATTTTTATTTCTTATCTTATCTGTTTCTTTCCCACTTGTCGCTTCACGGGTGTTTGTTGTTTTTCATGCGCATGAGTTCAAAAAGTCTCGACGACTTGATTCCCGTTGATCCAGAGATTAACGCCACCCTTAGGCGCTTGGCCGCTGAGAAGAGAAGAAGAGAGGATCCCGAATCCATGGAGGAGAACACCCCGCCTCACAAGTCCCTGTTGGAGTACTCGATGCCATCTATCGAGTCCACTTCCGCCATCCGTTCTCCAGCTATTGCGGCCCAAAGCTTTGAGCTAAAGCCGTCTTTGGTGACATGGATCCAGCAGGACCAGTTTTCGGGTGCACCCATGGAGAGCCCGATCGAGCATCTAGACTCCTTCTTGGAGAAATGTGACACCTTCCGGATTAATGGTGTCACGACTGAGGCGATCCGTCTGAAGCTGTTCCCCTTCTCGTTGCGGGACAAAGCCAAGCAATGGCTTAGGGGGAAGGACCCCAACACTTTCAATACCTGGGAGAAGCTCTCCAACGCTTTTCTGACGAAGTTCTTTCCTCCGGGGAAGACCATGAAGTTGAGGAGTGAGATCTCCTCCTTCTCCCAGGCCAGCCACGAGTCCTTGCATGAAGCTTGGACGAGATACAAGGAGATGCAAAGAAGATGCCCTCACCATGAGCTTCCAAAGTGGCAGATTATTAATCTATTCTACAATGGGTTGAGGGATGACCTAAAATCTTCTATGGACGCCGCGGCTGGGGGTTCCTTCATGTCAAGGAGCGAGGAAGATGCCGGACATATTCTGGAAAATATGGCATCCAACAATGAGCGGTGGTGTGACGAGAGAGCCACACCCAGGTCTGGGGGTATACACAGAGTCGAGGACGTCGACAAACTTTCAAGCAAGTTCGACTTGCTTTCGACCCAGATCTCCGCACTAATGGTAGGAGCCGGTTGGGCCGGTACACAACAGATCGCAGCGGTAGAATCCGAAATCTTTGGGGAATTCGACGGTGGTGACATCTCACCACCGTTGGATCAGGCGAGCGCACTATTTGACAACCCCACGGGAAATGCGCTGTATCCGCCAAGAACCAATTCCAACCCGGCCTACTCTCCAAACAACCGGAACCACCCTAACTTTGGTTACCGACCACCATTCCAGCCCTCGCCGCCTCAGCAGCCGCAGCAACAAACATATCAGCCGGCTAGGCCACAGCAGAGTCAGATTCAGCAGCAACAATATCAGCAGCAACCTCAGCAATAATTTTACGCCCCCAGGAATCAGCAGTCAATCCAGCAGCAGTAGCAGTATGGCCAACAGAGGGCCGTCTCTCCGGTTGAGTCTCTCTTGACTCAATATATAACCAACCAGGAGAAGATCAATCAAAAGCTGAAAATGGGTCAGCGGGCCCTCACGGACCAAGTAACCCAGCTGGGGTTACAAGTGACGAACCTTTCAAGGTCACAAAACCAATTGCCGCCACAACCGGAGGTGAACCCGAGGGGAGCGACCCAAACGTCGGCACTCGTGCACGAGCACGCAAATGTGTCCGCTATTGTTCTGAGAAGCGGGACACAAATTCCTACTAGAGTGCCCCATAACAGACCGGAAGCGACGTTGGTCGTCGAGCGACCAATCGAAAAATCAAACGACACCGGTGCTTCGTCATCAAATCCTACGACTCCGGTGGGAGTCTATGAAGAAGAGAAGAAGAAGAACGAGGAAGGGAGCCCGAAAGTGTTCAAACCCGTTGTGCCATTTCCACAACGGTTAGCTCAGGCCAAAATCGACGAGAAATATGGCAAGTTCTTCGCCATGGTCAAGGACCTGAGCTTGCAAATCCCCTTCCTGGAAGCAATCGAAACAATCCCTTCCTATGCAAAATTCCTGAAGGATTTGGTGACTAGAGGGTCTAGAAAGGAGAAAGTAGTGTTGACGGCGGAGTGTAGCGCTCTTATCCAGAGGGCAAATCCGCCGAAACTTAAAGACCCGGGGAGCTTCTCAATTCCCTGCACGATCGGGGCAGTAAAGATTCATCGTGCACTCGTCGATCTCGGAGCGAGTGTAAGTTTGATGCCCTTGTCGATGTATAAAAGGATAGGAATGGGTGATCTGGAGCCCACCGGTATGACCCTACAACTAGCTGATCGGTCGGTCAAATATCCGATGGTGATTGTGGATGACCTCCCCGTCAATGTAAAAGGGGTGCATGTGCCAGTGGACTTTGTAGTCATGGACATGCCTGAAGACGCACACACCCCCATCATCCTGGGATAACCTTTCATGGCCACGACTGGCGTTTTGATTGATGTGAAGAACGAAAAACTTTCGCTAAACGTCAGCGGAGAAAAGGTTGAATTTGATCAGGGGTTGTCCATGAAGTATCCCGATCCCCCAGATGACCCTCGGTGTAATTTGCTGGAGGTGGAAGAAGAAAAAGCTGCTGAAGAGAGCTCCTGGGAGATTCTCTGAAGAAACGCCCCCGATGACTTGGGGGATTCAGAAGACCAATACGGCCACAAGAACAATGATGCTGCTGGGAAAGCGAGTGCAGCACGTACAACCCCTCCCGGGTTCCCCAAGGCTCCTCCTGCGAGGAGAACGGGGAAAGAACCCATGGGGCTCACTAAAGACGAGGTCCGGATCCTAAAGAAGATGGCGGTAAGCGCCAATACGAAAGAGAAGCCCCCGGATCCCAAGAACAAGGAGAGGGTAGTCGAGCAAATCTTTCTCCAGCCGCTGACTACTCCAAAGGCCTTAAGCTCCGATGAAGAAGAGATGCCGAACTTCGGGCATCACCCGTATCAACCACCGTGAACATCTCTTGCGGGCGTCGAGCCAACGACATTAAACAAGTGCGCTTCATGGGAGGCAACCCATGTTCTAAACTTTTTCCCCACTTTTTAGTGTTATTTTTGACTTTATTTTATCTATTTCTATAAATAAAATCAGCCGCGAGAACATCCGTTCAGGGACTTAGACAATCTGTTGGTTTTTGCAGGAAACAAAGCCCCAACCGATCGGTTGATAACTCAACCGATCGGTTGGGATGTATCAGACACAAGCCGAAATCTGTCCCCAAATGAACCGATCGGTTGAAGAATGGAGAGACCGGGTGACAGACCGGGTGAGCTGGGGAGAATTCTCAGGAAATTTTTGGGAAATATCAACCGATCGGTTGAGTTAGAGCGTGATCGATTGAGGCGACCGGGTGAGCAACCCTCAATTCTCGGGAAAATGAGTGGAGCGGCCAACCGATCGGTTGACAAGTCAACCGACCGGTTGACAAGTCAACCGACCGGTTCGCCTGTAGCACTTCTTTGGCAAGAATTTTTGACCTAACCGTCAACCGATCGGGTGACAAGTCACCCGATTGGTTTGACTTAAAACCCTATATAAACCCCCGACCACCCATTTGCATTCACCCTCGCCCGATCGCCATTGTCACCATCGTTTCGCCTGCCTCTCATCCCCAACGGCCGATTCTCACTCCCCCACGTCCTCTACTCCTCCAATACTCCCTCTCCCCACCTCCTCCATCAATCTCTCCATCATTTACACCCCCTCTCTCCTTTCATCTCGAGTTTCTGACCTAATTTCCCCTCAAACCACGCCCATTTCGAAAATTCTTGCTGAAAGAGGTCGCCGCGGCTCCACGCTACTCTCATTGCACAGTGTGGGGACATCTACGAGCAAGCTTCGCCATTTCGCTTGGGTACACTCGCTCCTACGCTCATATTTCTATTTTTGCCCTATAAATTGTTCTTGCTCATTTTGCTTGTGTTCGTGTGCATTCATTGCCTTTGCACTCATTCATACATGCACACTCATGCATGGCTAAGGATAAAGACAAGGGGAAGGGAATTTTGCGGGAGGAGGAACCGTCTCGAAAGAGACGAAAACAAACACGTCCCCCTTCCCACACACGAGCACTTACACTTGGCCCTCCCCCACCTGTTATCCCCCCTGTGGACCCAATGTTGGGCCCGCATGGGTATATCTTTAGGAACCAGGAACACAAGGATTTTTATCGTAGGCTCGATGCTCAGGGGCATCTATCTACTAAGTTCCCGCACACACAAACACTGATCGATCTCGGTGTATTCACCGAGGTCAAATCTCTTTTCGCTAACTTAGGCTGGTTGGCCTTCCTTAATGCTTCTGCCGTATCCTACCCGGCACTCACCCTCGAATTTCTCTCTACACTTGTTTGGGAGTCCGGGTCGATCATTAAATTTCAGGTGCGTAACCGGAGTGTCACCACAAATCTGAATACCATTAACGATATATTTGGTTTCCCCAATCTTGGGGATGACTCCATCCGACACTACAGGTACACGCCCGAGTTTAACGTCGATCAATTCTGGTTCCGCCTCACACTGTTCCATGACTATCCCCGAGGAAGGGCCAAGGCCTCCTCCATCATTCATCCCGTGTTTCGTTTGGCCTACAGGATCATATCATCTGCATTTTTTCCCAGGGACGAGTCTAGCACCGTGACTATCCCTGACCTTTTTATCCTCTGGCCATGACATTCCCTTTTTTCCGGGACGATGATGGGATTAGCTTCAGGGCCCCTACCGTCCCCATCCATGGCGGCGATTGGCTTGTTTACAAGCTTCTCGAGATCAGTCGGGCCGGTAAGGGGAAGTTTTGTTGTGGGGGCATCATTACTATCATTTGCTCTTGCCCCCAATTTAATATTCCCATTCCCAATAATCTTCCCGCTGCCGTAGGACCCTCACAGCTAGATATTGATGTCCTGCGGCACATTCACATGATTAGACCCCACTCCGATGGCCGCTTCATCTTCAATTATGGCCACCCCCAGCCCCTTACACCATTCTCCCAACACCGCTCGCATGACCATAGCTCTTGTGGGAGATTGGACCTTCCCACCCGATCCGAACTTCTTAGCGGGGTTGAACCTTCCTTTCCTTCCCGCAGACGCACGCAGACCACCGTCCCCTGCCGCCCACTTAGGCGAGCAGGATATCCCTGCGTCTCGGGGAGATTTGGGGGCTGGCCCGAGTCGTCCTGTCTCTGTTCCGGGGCCCATCACATCTGAGCACCTCTTTGCGGCCATTTCTGGCCTTGTCTCCTGTGCCGGCATGACCACTGCCACCGGCACCACTTCGACCCTACCTGCCGGCACCACTTCTGCCTCACGTCAGTCCACATCTTTTGGTCGCCGTCAGGTCTCTGCCCGTCTAGGTCTTGAAAGGGAGGTCGCTGCCCTTCGTGAGCTCACCATGTCCTCTGCCTCCTCGGACCCATCACCGTCCTCTTTTCTCACTCACCCACGTTTCCTCGCACTTGATAGGAACGTGGCCGCCATTCTTCGCCTTCTCACTCACATCCACGGACCACCTCCACCTTCACCACCTCGGCGATCTTCACCTCCACCTTCACCACCTCGGTGATCTTCTCCTCCACCCTCCCACACATCCCCACATCCATCACCCCCCTCACCACATTCTTCTCCTCCCTCATCTAATCCCATCCCGGCATCCACTTCCCCCCTCCCGACCACTTCCATCGCACCCACGCTACCCCCTTCCTCCATCACTCCATATGTGCGTCGGAGGAAATTGCCGGTGCGCTCCAGATCTCTCCCACCACCTCCCACTACCGTCACCACCACGTCTTCTTCCCCCATTTATATTCATCTCACCACCGCCTTGATCGCCTTCCTACCACCACCACCCACCTCCACCGACACTCCTCCCATTGTTCACACCACCGCTGCACCTATTCCTCCACCTCATTCCCCACTTCTCCGCACACCCCCGGCCTCCCCCGACCACCCAGTCACACCCTCTTCTGAGGAGGACGAGGACTCACCTTCTCCTGCTTTCTGATTTCACCTTGTTCGTTTTTTACTCCCCCTTGCATATTTCTGCATTTCACGATCACATTTTATTTGCAAGCACTGTCATGTCTAGCTTGGGGGACGTCTATTTTGGTGTGTCGTCGTGTTTTGTTGTTTTTCTTATTTTTGTGTGTGTGCTTGTTTTTCCCCTTTTGAGTGTCGTGTCGTGTGGTTTTATTTCTATTTTTGTGTCGTTTGATTTTGATTTTGATCTTTCTTTATTTTCAGTCTCATCTCTGTGTTTTCCTCGTTTTCATTTCTTTTTGTGTCGGTGCGTATTCCCCACCATCTTCATTGCCCTCCCGTACTCACTCATATTGCATTGAGGACAATGCAAACTTCAGCTTGGGGGAGTCGCACTGTGTGCGTCATTTGAGTCCTTCTTTTTCGTTTTTGTGTCGTTTTCATCGTGTTTTTCATTTTTTTTCCTTTCTTTTCTCTTCTCATCTTTTTATCTCTTTCCCCTAGTGATGAACCCTATGATGAATCGCCACAAAATCATACACACCTAGCATGGCATCAATAATCACACTCACTGACCCTAGAATTTCGAGTCCTCTTGCATTTCACGCATCGTGGGTCCACTCAGCTTTTTGTGAGTCGTGCATCGTGCCTAGCTATTTGGTGTGCTTCTACTTTGTGATTTTATTTTATATACCTGTCCAGGAATGACCCCTAGATTATCATGCTTCGATTTGAATATGCGATACTTGCTTCTACTATATGCATGCTATATTTATATCGTATATTTCAATTCGCATGCGTCGGGATTCCACAATTAAGGACTAGGATAACCCATTTAGCCTATACTCTATTTAGCGAGAATAGTTTCCTTTGCCCAAGTGTTTAGATTTCGACTTCTTTTTTGTTTTACTTGGTGCAAATCCCCTCGTCGTGTACCGTTCTCCCACTTGGGAGAGTACACATGTGTATAGCCAAAAACCCAAAAATTCAAAAAAAAAGGAGAAAAGAAAAGAAAAGCCCAAAAAGAAAAGAAAAGAAAAATTTTGTATAGCCAAAAAGCCAAAAAAATACAAATACCCAAAACCCAAAAAAAATTAGTGTGAATATTTTTCCTACCTACCGAGAATAAAGGGAAGGCGAGAATTTGCACCGAGTGTTCTACTCCACATCATCTCAACCCCCATCGTTTTCGAAAACACTTGGCTTAGGAACTTTTTAGCTAGTATCTAGGCTATAGTGGCGTGATTTCCTTAACCCTAGTTGTGGAGTTCCCGACGCATGATACGTTTCACTTCTTATACTCTTCTCATGCATGCTCAAACTAATATTCACCGCAATTTCAAATTCGAATCGATATTTGGGTCATTTCCTGGATTTGCGTATATGAGCTCATAGCACATTGTAGAAAGCGACACCATTAGCTAGCACACGACCGCACTCACACACGCTTCACCGCGTGGGCCCACGACACTTATTGGGACTCGTTTTCCTAGGTTTAGTGATGTGATTTGACGTTTGCTTGCTTGGTGTGTCGTTTTTGATTTTGTTGGCTCTGACGGACGATCTAGGATATAGAGTTTTCTTTTTCTTTCTTTCTCTCTATTTTTCCCCTCCGAGCTCCTACTCTCACTCGTCTTCCTAGAGGACGAGGAAGAGTTCAGCTTGGGGGATTTTGACGTGCGTTTATATTTCATATATTCACGCATGTTTTCTTTTGTGTTTCTCCGTGTTTTCTGCCGTCTTTTATTCGTTTTCTCGTATTTTCTCGTTTTCTTTCACTTTTCTTTGTTTCTCCATGTTTGCAGGAGATTGACCGTGTAGGGGACGTTTAACGACGATATCTCAAGTCCCCGGAGCAACGGGAGGAGTCACGCGTGATCCAGGGGGGTCAAACGTCAAAGAATACATCTTTCAGCCCCTCACCCGGTCGGTTGGTCATCTCCAACCGATCGGGTGATGCACGTGTGCACCACCCGGTCTCAGCTGGAGCTCAAGTGGAAGTCACCCGACCGGTTCACAGGCCGGTTTAGCGGGGGCCTGTTCTCTGTCTTTTCGAGCCAAATTCCAACCGATCGGGTGACTCTCACCCGATCGGTTCATCTGTAGCTGATGCCGAAGAGCCGAAGACACGGGCACCCAACCGATCACTTCACCCGATGGCGCCAAGATCCAACCGGTCACTCCAAGAACTCAACCGACCGGTTGATATGACCGGGTGAAAGTTCGCCGTTTTCTGTTATTATCTGTAACGGATCACCCGATCGGTTGACTTGTCAACCGATCGGGTGATACGAGAGTCTATAAATAGAACCCATAGGATTCCAGAAACGGGGAGCTGCTAGTTTTTACTGTTTTCTCCTATTGTGACGGCTGTAATTACTGTTCTTTTGTACGTTTTCGGATCTTTCTCAAATTTTAGTATTGTCTTAATTACTCTATTACTTCCGCATTCCAATCCTCTGATTATGATTCCTATGGTTCATTTTCATTTAGATAGCTTTTTAATGAATTTTTGGGAGTAGTTCCCAAATCTGGGATTTTGGCGGAAACCCCTTCGGGGGCTCTTCCCGATGCATCCATAGGGTTAGGAAATCGATAGGGATTAGGATTCTAACGGTTACGCGGGGTGTTTCATTGTCATCGGCGGGAAAAAGACCGCCTTTGACCGTTGGGCCAAGGGGGAATAAACTTGACGGTTGACTCCCTAGCCATAGCTCACGCCCTTAGCGTAGACGCCGAATCCTAGCGCGCGGGAGCGGCAGGATGAGACGTTGGGAGTTATCGTTGTGTGCTTAGTGCTCCCGGAATCGATCAGTGTTAATGGACACGGGAGTGCCTGTTGGTTATTGGACTCCCCGGATTTGGTTTTGGATGATGAACAAACATAAATATAACGCGAACTAACACTTTGTGAGCGCAGTTATGGAGATCGTCGCCAAATTCATATGAATATCAATTACGACGTATCAAGACTTCTCTAAGCACGTGATCGTACGTCTAAAGCTTCGTTGAAGCTTATGGACCATTTTAGAAGTCATGAAGATTCGATTGAAGCTATTGAAGACGGTATCGTCAAGTTTTATTTATAGTCTTTAAGCTTCTTTCGTAGAATGTTAAGCCTTGAGTAGGTCTTATGATTTAAATCTTCATAACGCTCATATCTTAGCTCTAAGATCTTAGTAGAAGTCCATACAATTCTTCCCGAAGCATCGCGCTTTGATTCGGGACTTCTTGTGCATGTTAGTTGGTTCAAGAAGAAGAACTGACCGACTAGATGGTGATCTAGTCGGTCGGCAAAGCTTCTTGGACCGACTAGTTCTTCTCAGTTAATTCATAGCTCTTTACTGTTTACAGTTAGTCGGTCTAAGTTGACTCACCGACCGACTAGTTTGTGAACTAGTCGGTCAGTGATGCTTTTGTGACCGACTAGTTGAGCTTTCCCTATTCATGCACATTTGAACCTTAGCTACTGTTTATCATTAGTCGGTCTGTGTTCATTGATCGACCGACTAGTTGATGAACTAGTCGGTCAACTTTCCTTCTTAGACCGACTAGTTTAGTTTACTGTACATACCAAATTTTCACCATACTTACTGTTTATTGTTAGTCGGTCTATGTTCATTTGGTGACCGACTAGTTGGTGAATTAGTCGGTCAACATTTGTTCTTGGACCGACTAAGTCTATTTTAGCTCAGACTTCAGTTTTATCTGTTAGTCGGTTTACGTTGAGTAACCGACCGACTAGTTGTGAAACTAGTCGGTCAGCTACCCTTCTTGGACCGACTAGTTCCTTTTGTCTGTGCTTTGATCTTTTCTCTGTTCACTCATTAGTCGGTTTGGGTTAATTGACCGACCGACTAGTTGATGAACTAGTCGGTCGGTGGTTGTTCTTTGACCGACTAGTTGGGTTCAGAAAAGAGCCGTTGGAGCATTTAATGACTCGAATTTCTTTCTCTCTCTCCTCTAACCTATATATACTTGATGGGCTGCATTCATTGCTGCAAAGGCTGATATTATTGCAAGTTTAGAGATCAAGAGAAATCATTCCAAGCTCATTCAAAGCTCATTCTTTCCATTCAATAATCTCTCCTAACTCTTACGTCCAAAGAGAGATTCATTGAGTGTGAAGCCTTCCAAGCCAAGTGCTTGATTCTAGGTCACCAACATCCCCAAAGCTCTCTATCGCTGATCTACATCTTGGAGCTAGGGTTTGGTGCCACTTCTTCCTCAAAATCATCCTTGCCCTAATTCGTAAGCAATACTCAAGGCATAGGTATTTTGTCGGTAAGAAGTTTTCTTATTTCATTTCATATTTGATTTGTAAGTTTCACTCTCGGTTGGGAGAGTGTGGTTGTGATCCCGGGTTGTGGGAGTCACAAATTGCATTTTGTATGATTTGACTTGTGGAGGATTTTCACAAGTATTTCATAGTGGAAATCTTGAGTTAGGGTTTCTAACTCAAGTATCCGGAGGGGATCCGGGTGGTTGGGACGTAGGATCATCGGGAACAAGTCGGAGAGACTTGGGTGGATCCGAACCCAGTAACATCTATTGTTAGCATTGTTAATTTGGTTGTTGTCTTCAATTTAAGCTTCCGCAAATTGATTTGGTAGTTGTTTGCACTATAATTAGGAATTATACTCCTTGTTATTTTTAAAGTACTATTCACCCCCCCTCTAGTACTTGTGCAGTAGCTTGTAGGGCATTACATTTGGTATCAGAGCCAGATACTTAGCTATGTTTGCCAACGACAACAAGACCATGCGTCCACCTTCCGACTATGGCACCTTCAGGAACCGTGAAGGAGCGTCTTCGGTGATGGAAGGACATTCCTCAACGAGGCCTCCATTCTTCAACTGTACCAACTACAGGTACTGGAAATGCCGGATGGAAACCTTCCTCCGGAGTGCATCTCTATGGAGGACCACGATGAAGGAATACGTCGAGCCCGAAGAAGAAGACTTTGAGAAATGGACAACCGCGGAGGTCGCCGCGGAGGTAAGCAATGCCAAGGCAATGAACGCCTTGCAATGCGCATTGGAGCCCGAGGACTTCAATAAGATATGCACATGTAAGAGTGCATATCAAATTTGGAACTCCCTCCTCATACTACATGAAGGGACGAGTAGGGTAAGAGACTCTAAACTCGTAGTTGTAAACAAAGATTACGAAATGTTTCATATGCAACAGGGCGAGAAGATGAAGGAGTATTACGCTCGCTTCGTCGACATCATAAACGAGTTGGAGGCTCTCGGCAAATCCTACACCCAAAAGGAGACGTGTTCGAAGCTTATCGAAGGACTTCCTTCTTCTTGGGAAAAGCGTACCTTCGCCATCGAGGAAGGTAATGATATGAATAAGTACACCGTAGTTCAACTAATGGGTACTTTAATGTCATACGAGGTACGCAAGGATAGCAAGCTAAAATTGCAGGAAAAGATGAAGTCCTACCTAAAGCAAGACGAGCCAAAGAAGAAGGCTATTGCTTTTAAGGCCGCTCCATCCACATCAACATCAACCGATGATGAAGACTCGGAAAACGAGTTGGACTTGGAGTCCATGGCTCTCATGGCCAAGAAGTTCAACCGTTTCTTCCGAAAAGGTAACTATAAGAACAAAGCAAAATTTGGTTCTTCTAACGCCTCTTCCTCTCCTTTGTGTTTCAAGTGCAATAAGCCAGGACACATGAAAGCGGAGTGTCCTCTCAACAAGCAAAAGGAGAAGTGGAAGGCACCGAAATTCGATAAGTCCAAGAAGTACAAGAAAGGAAACAAAAAGGGACTCGTCGGAGCAACGTTCACCGACTCCGAGGATTCCTCAAACGGAGAGTCGGACGATGAGCAAGTGGAGCAAGCGCACATGTGCTTCATGGCAAGAGTGGAGCATGATCAAGGATCCTCCTCTTCCGATGATAGTGACGACGAAGGCGATGAGGTAACTATGGATGACCTTAGGAATGAAAATTCTCAATTATGGTCTAAATACACTAAATTAGTAAATAGATATACTAAAGTAAAAGATGACCTAGCTAGCATTCAAACCTCGCCTAAGACTATCATCACCAACAACGACACCGTTGTTGAAGAGTTAAGAAATGAGATTGTTAATCTCAAATCTAAACTTGAACATGTTTGCATTGAAGATCATAAGATAGCGGATTTAACTTCTCAAAACTCGACTTTGAGTATTGAGAATGAGAATCTTAAATCTCGTGTTTATGTGCTCACATCGCAAGTATCCAACTTGGATACTTCTATGCGTTCTCTCAAAGAGAAATATGAGAACACATTAGGCCGAATTAATAAATTCAATAAGCGTAAGGACCATTTGGATAAAATCCTAAGTGACTTACTTCCGGCCAATCACCACATTGGCTTGGGGTATACGATGGGATGTCCATCCAAATCGGCCACTACTTTTGTTAGGCCAACTTCCGGTGACTCTACGAGTGGTAGCAAACACTCTATTGGTAGTTCTTCTACCAATGGTGCTTCCACCTCGTCCACACCCTCTTTCGGAAAGAACCCCACTTTGGGTGGATCTCCAAAGAAGGGGCATGCTTATATGTACACAAATACCATGTCACGTAGGAACACACGTCCTACTCCATCGGCTCACACATATGATGATTTTTATGCAACACATTCTCGGGCACGTGCACACCATGTGAGACACCCACATGCACGTGTTCCCTCTCATGCATATGTTCACCCACAACATCATATGAATAATTATCCGCATGCACCATTCCATCATGTTCCTTATGCCTATCCACGACATGCATCCCGTAGAAACCAACAACGCATGCATGCACCCAATAGGATGAGGGCTCCCAAGATTTTCACTATTTGGAGCCCAAAGGACACAAGCATGGATGAAAAACAAGTGTATATGAATGCTTATTTTTCGGATGTAATGCATAGTAGAAATTATGTGGGGAAGTCTAAGTCCAATTGGACTTGGCTTCCAAAGGTCTAATCTTTTGGACCCAATGACCTTGGGTACCATGATATAAAATTTTCTATCTTTAGGTACTCAAGGAAAAGAAAAAGAAAAGGAGCAACAAATTTAAATTTAGCTCCAAGGGGAATTGGATACTCGATAGCGGGTGTTCAAAACACATGACGGGCGATGCTCAATTGCTTTCCGGAGTGGTGCCCATTGCTAATGGGAACCGGGTAGTCTTTGGAGGCAACGAGAGCGGAACCATTGTCGGTGTTCGTAAAGTGGGTAACTCATCTAAACCCCTAATTAGTGATGTTTATCTAGTTAATGGTTTAAATCATAATCTTATTTCAATAAGCCAACTTTGTGACAAAGGTTACAAAGTTAGCTTTTCGAAAGGATTGTGTCATATTTTAAGAAAAGATAATAATAAATTATTATTTTCCGGCACTCGTCATAAAGATATTTATATTTTGGATCTTCCTAAGTCTTATGAACAATGTCTCGTTGCCAACACAAGTGAACAACACTTATGGCATCGACGCTTTGGACATGTGAACTTTGGAACACTTTATAAGCTTTCAAAATTAAATTCCATTAAAGGTTTTCCGAAGCTCGTTTTTGAAAAGAAAAGTTTTTGTGATTGTTGTCAACGTGGCAAGCTTCCTAAATCTTCATTTAAACCTAAGAAAAGCATTTCTACTAAACGGCCACTAGAGCTATTACATCTAGACTTATTTGGGCCAACTAGAGTTGCTTCCTTAGGAAATGCAAGATATGGACTTGTCATCGTAGATGATTATTCGAGATTTACATGGGTATTTTCATTATGTAATAAAAATGAAGCTTTTGAAAACTTCACAATTTTTGTTAAGAAAGTACAAAATCTCTTAGGAACCACCATTGTCACTATTCGTAGTGATCATGGAGGTGAATTTGAGAATGAGTCTTTTGAGACATTTTGTGATGAAATTGGTATTACACACACCTTCTCTTTCCCTCGTGCACCTCCTCAAAATGGTGTAGTTGAGAGAAAGAATAGGACGCTAGTGGAGTGTGCTCGCACTATGCTTGATGATAGCCAACTTGGCCATCAATTTTGGGCGGAAGCGGTACACACCGCTTGCTATGTGTTTAATAGAATACTTTTGAGGCCCGGCACTAAACAAACTTGTTATGAATTGTTGTTTGGTAGGTTGCCTCAAGTTAAACATTTTCGTGTTTTTGGTTCGAAATGTTTTATTAAAAACACGTATGGTAGTTTGGACAAATTCGATCTAAGATCCGATGAGGGGATTTTTGTTGGATATTCTTCACGTAGCAAAGCCTACCGGATATTCAACAAACGAACCTCAACGATCGAGGAGTCGCTTCATGTCTCTTTTAATGAAGGATTTGTTCCAACTAGAATTTCAAATGGTAATGATTCTATGGTTGTTTTATGTGATTCGTTTGATAATTCTAAGTCTAATGATTCTATAGATTCTATTGAGACTAACGCATCTAATGAAGTTGTTGAGAATGTTCCTAGTGACCAAGGTATTCCCAAACGGCTTCATACCGTTCGTGATCATCCTCATGAGCAAGTCATTGGCAATATCCATGATAGTGTCAAGACGAGATCGCAAGTGAACTACTTCGCTCATTGTGCCTTTGCCTCCTCGATAGAGCCAAAGAATGTTAATGAAGCATGCGAAGATAGCGCTTGGATCTTAGCCATGGAGGAGGAACTCATTCAATTCGAGAGGAATGAAGTTTGGGAGCTTGTTCCATTGCCATCGAAGAACCACACCGTCATAGGGACAAAGTGGATCTTCAAGAACAAAACCGACGAAAACCAAGTCGTCGTCCGGAACAAAGCTCGGTTAGTTGCTCAAGGCTATCGCCAAGAGGAAGGTATTGATTTTGAAGAATCCTTCGCTCCGGTAGCTAGATTAGAATCAATTAGATTATTATTGTCTTTTGCATGCCATAAGGATTTTAAATTATTTCAAATGGATGTTAAAAGTGCATTTTTAAATGGAGATGTTGTTGAGGAAGTTTACGTTTCTCAACCTCCGGGTTTCATAAATAAAAAATTTCCAAATCATGTTTTTAAACTAAAGAAAGCACTTTACGGTTTGAGACAAGTTCCTCGAGCTTGGTATGATCGCCTAAAGAATTTTCTTTTGGATTTGAATTTTAAAATGGGAGAAGCCGATTCTACACTTTTTGTTAAGCATTCGAATAATGATATAATTTTAGTTCAAATATATGTTGATGATATCATTTTCGGTGCTACTAACTTTGCTCTTTGCGAAGAGTTTTCTAATGTTATGAAGGAACAATTTGAGATGAGCCACATGGGTGAGCTCAAATATTTCTTAGGTCTCCAAATTCGCCAAATGGACGATGCAATCTTCATCCACCAAACGAAGTATATGGTGGAGTTGCTAAAGCGATTTGGAATGGAGAGTGCCTCCGGGAAAAAGACTCCAATGAGCATGAC
Source organism: Scilla litardierei (assembly GCA_030789695.1). Taxonomy (NCBI): domain Eukaryota; kingdom Viridiplantae; phylum Streptophyta; class Magnoliopsida; order Asparagales; family Asparagaceae; genus Scilla; species Scilla litardierei. The sequence goes on from CM061142.1 coordinate 96,556,844, forward strand.
TACGCATCTTGACAAGGATACGGGCGGTAAGGATGTAGATATTCGTCTATATCGAGGTATGATAGGTAGTTTACTTTATCTTACCGCAAGTAGGCCCGATATTATGTTTGCCGTATGCGTATGTGCTCGTTATCAGTCTCAACCTAAGGAGTCTCACTTAGTAGCGGTAAAACGTATTTTTCGCTTTCTAAGTTACACTTTAGATTTTGGATTACTTTATCCGAAATCTAGCACATATGAGTTAATCTCATATAGTGATGCCGATTATGCGGGATGCAAATCCGACAGGAAAAGTACTAGTGGCACTTGCCATTTTATAGGAAATTCCCTTGTCTCTTGGTTTTCCAAGAAGCAAAATTCCGTATCACTTTCAACCACCGAGGCGGAATATATTACCGCCGGTGCCGCGTGTGCTCAAGTTCTTTGGATGAGACACACACTTAAAGACTTTGGTATAAACTGTGATACTTGCCCTATCATGGTGGACAACCAAAGTGCAATATGTCTTTCCAAGAACCCGGTACACCATTCCCGTTCGAAACACATAGATGTCCGACACCACTTTTTAGATGATCATGTTGCTTAAAAGGACATCATTTTAGTGTACGTTGAAACCCAAAAGCAAATCGCCGATATTTTCACGAACCCCCTAAAGGAGGACTCCTTTGTGCGGTTGCGTCGAGAATTGGGGATTATGGGTGAATCCGAGATATAGGATTCATGTTTCATTCAATAATCTTGCATGCTATTATATTTCGAAATATTTCGTTCATGCTAGACTTATTGGATTTTTCGGGAATTTATGTGATATTTTGAATTTTTGCTCGAATTCATGTTTTGAATGTCGTATTTGAGATTTCGATGTTTAATGGGGTAGTTTAGATGATTATTGAGAGTAATGCGATGTTTCGTCCAAGTGTATTGAGGAGAGAACTTGATTATCAACTTTTGGACTCATTTAGTCGGTTTCAGTTCAACCACCAACCGACTAGATTGCCATCTAGTCGGTTAGTAGAAGAACTTAGACCGACTAACTCAAGCTTTTTGAGTTTCCTCTCCATCTTAACTCTTTAGTCGGTTCATGTTCAGTGACCGACCGACTAGATTGAGATCTAGTCGGTCAGTAAATGAACACAGACCGACTAATTCTTGTCAGTTAAACTTGGATTCAGCCACTGTTTGCAACTAGTCGGTTCAAGCTCATTGACCGACCGACTAGATCGTGATCTAGTCGGTCAGTGCTTGAACTGTGACCGACTAGTTGTGCCAGGGACTGTTTGGTCTTTTGAGCTCTCGACCGACTTAAACAAATTTTAGTCGGTTCATTTTCATTCTAGTCGATTGTTTTCTATCTCCCTCAAATCAAAACCCTCGACCCCTCGCTGACCTTTCGACTTCCGGCCACTTTTCGATCATCTCCGCCGTCGCCGGCCGTCGTTCTTCCTCCTAGGGTAACCCTCTCTCCTTCCTCTCCTATCTAGGGTTCAGATTTCAGCTTAGGGTTAGGGTTAGTTCGGTTTCTAGGGTTTCAAAGTGTTTTCTAGGGTTTCCTTCATTTTCGGCTAGGGCATCCTTTTTGATCTTCCTTGTGCCGTGACTTGCTTCGATTATGGCAAGAACACGTATACCGATCACTCCCTCTAGCCCCTCGCCAATGAACGTAGAACCAAACCCTACGGAACCCATTCAACCTACTAGAACTCCTCCGAAACGCCGTGCCAAAACCACCCAACCCTCTTCGTCTTCGCCTCCTCTTAAGCGTAAGAGGACGGCGACTGCGAAACCCCGAGCCAAATCTCAGCCCAAGACCAAGCCTGTAGTTTTTCGTGCTCCTACTCCTCCCGGTGCTTCGGATTCTGACACCGAGTATTTCCCCGAGACTGAGACTCCTAGGGAACCCACTCCTCCTACCCATCCTGAGTCTAGCTCCCACCCTCGTACGTCTACCCGTAAGCCTAAGGGAAAGGGTCCGATGCCGGTGGGCGGTGTCGATATCTCGTTGTGTCGCGACGACCCGATGTGTCTAGCGGCTTACAACCGTATCGAACATTGCCCGCTGCTTCTGGAGCATTTCGTCCAGTTCAGTGACTTCTTAGGGCTAGCTGATCTTCTTTCGTCGTCGGGTCTTCTCGATTATCTTTGATATGACCCAAAGGCGAATCCTCACCACTACCCTCGATTAGTCAAGCTTTTCTACGCCAATAGGATCCGGGGTCAGTACGATGAGACCCACTCTGTTGAGACGACTGTTTTGGGGACTCCTATAGTCCTCACGGCAGAAATCTTAGGAGAGATTTTGGGTATCTCTTCGTCTGGCCTCCTCCCCTCTGATATCTCTGTTGACGATATTTCTTCCCTTGATCAGACCGTCCTTTCTGAGATTTTCCATCAGATTCCTCCTGCCATGATTGGCGTGCCTTCAAAATCTTTCAAGCCGAATGCATGGGTCCTAAACTTGATTCTGAAGTCGTGCTTGCTTCCCAAGTACGGCTCCTCATCTCTACCGTCCCAGCCCTTTCTGAAGCTGATCTATGCTATCTTCATGGGGAGCTCGATTAATTGGGCTCGCATTATACTCGATAAGATTGATTCTTTCGAGTGTATTCGCAAGTCCTCTAAATCGGCTCATATCCCATTTTCGTGCTTGTTGACCCTCGTGTTTCGTCACTTCCGTGTCACCTTGCCTCGTGACGATGAGCGTCCCCTTGGTCCTCCCCTGAACGCGACGGCCGTCAAGAAATCTCTTGCGGCGCTTCGTCACGTTCAGAGGACGACACCTTCAGTGTCTGCCTCTGCCCCTGCCTCTGCCTCAACTGCTCCCTCTGCCACCCTTGATGATGTCGTACGGTTACTTCGTCGTCACGAGTCTCGCTTGGCTCGTACCGAGGAGGTAGTTTGCCGTATGGCTCGTCTGATGGGTATTGAGCTTCCTCCGTCTATTTCTGAGGATGAGGAGTTGGATGAGTTGGCCGAGGAGGACATTGAGGAGCTTTGTCGTACTTCCACTCGTGCCCCCGAGGGCCCTTCTGGTACTGCTGCTGGTGCTTCCTCTTCTGGTGCTGCTGTTGCTGCTTCGTCTGCTGGTGCCCCGAGAGCACACCTGTTGCCGCCACTCCTGTGGTGGATACTCCGACTGGTGCTCCCGAGGCCACTACGGTTGTTGCTCCAGAGATTACCACTTATGCCGTCGCTCCTACTGATATTCCAGACGTTCCTGATGATCCAGTCACCACCTCTGCTCCTGCTGTGCCTGCAGTTGCTTCTGATCCTCCCGCTGCCTCTTGAGTTTCTTTGAGGCCTCTCCCGATACTCATTGGATGATATATCTAGTTGTGAGAGATGTTGGGTAGGATAGTTTGGGTGGCTATGTATTTTGGATCTTTTTGATGTCATTTTGATGTCTGTTGATGATGTATTTTGATATTTTTGATGATGTATTTGGATTTCTTTTGATGTTGTTGTATGACACTCCGATATCTGTGATATGTTTTTGTGCATCGATCGGTGGATCGATGTTTTCTATGTTAGTGATGTACTCTTATTCATATTTTATACATTTATACATCGCAGTTGACATTTCAATATAGTGTGCAAAATTTATATTTTTTTTATTTATGTCTCTGATGTTTGATTTCGTCGCTCGACGATAATAACTTGGTTTAATAGAAATTTCTTCTATGGAAACATAGAACTGTTTTCCATGCACTAAATTAACCAAGAATGTTGATATTGGAGAGTATATTCCATAACTCAATCCGTAATATTGATTTGAGTTTTGATGATTTCGTTTTACGATTTTCGACTATGGTATCATTGACACACCTTGATTCTATTCGTATTTTTCTCTTTGGTGTCACTTGAACCGTCGTCGTATTCTACGACTCCCGTGCTTTTAATTTGAGGCCATTTTTGTTGTCGTTGTTATCCTCCCGCTCTTTTTGCTTATGCCAAAGGGGGAGAGATATAATAATAACGATGTGCTAAATGAAAATTTAAAGCATTTTTCCAAGAATCTAACTTGATGTGTTAGATTCAGGGGGAGTTAAGATATATAAATGGATTTTCAAATCTGATATTTCAATAACCTTCATTTGGTATTCAATATTTCAATAATCGATTCTCATTTTATATACTTCACTCGTCTGCTTGATGCGTATTATTTTTGTTTAATTTGGAATTAACGTGTCATCAATGCAAGGGGAGTAAGTAAATTTCATTTGAATTATTATTTTTGATTATTATTTATGTTGGGTTGTCATCACCAAAAAGGGGGAGAATGTTGGATATTGGACTCCCCGGATTTGGTTTTGGATGATGAACAAACATAAATATAACGTGAACTAACACTTTGTGAGCGCAGTTATGGAGATCGTCGCCAAATTCATATGAATATCAATTATGACGTCTCAAGACTTCTCTAAGCATGTGATCGTACGTCTAAAGCTTCGTTGAAGCTTATGGACCATTTTAGAAGTCATGAAGATTCGATTGAAGCTATTGAAGACGGTATCGTCAAGTTTTATTTATAGTCTTTAAGCTTCTTTCGTAGAATGTTAAGCCTTGAGTAGGTCTTATGATTTAAATCTTCATAACGCTCATATCTTAGCTCTAAGATCTTAGTAAAAGTCCATACAATTCTTCCCGAAGCATCGCGCTTTGATTCGGGACTTCTTGTGCATGTTAGTTGGTTCAAGAAGAAGAACTGACCGACTAGATGGTGATCTAGTCGGTCGGCAAAGCTTCTTGGACCGACTAGTTCTTCTCAGTTAATTCATAGCTCTTTACTGTTTACAGTTAGTCGGTCTAAGTTGACTCACCGACCGACTAGTTTGTGAACTAGTCGGTCAGTGATGCTTTTGTGACCGACTAGTTGAGCTTTCCCTATTCATGCACATTTGAACCTTAGCTACTGTTTATCATTAGTCGGTCTGTGTTCATTGATCGACCGACTAGTTGATGAACTAGTCGGTCAACTTTCCTTCTTAGACCGACTAGTTTAGTTTACTGTACATACCAAATTTTCACCATACTTACTGTTTATTGTTAGTCGGTCTATGTTCATTTGGTGACCGACTAGTTGGTGAATTAGTCGGTCAACATTTGTTCTTGGACCGACTAAGTCTATTTTAGCTCAGACTTCAGTTTTATCTGTTAGTCGGTTTACGTTGAGTAACCGACCGACTAGTTGTGAAACTAGTCGGTCAGCTACCCTTCTTGGACCGACTAGTTCCTTTTGTCTGTGCTTTGATCTTTTCTCTGTTCACTCATTAGTCGGTTTGGGTTAATTGACCGACCGACTAGTTGATGAACTAGTCGGTCGGTGGTTGTTCTTTGACCGACTAGTTGGGTTCAGAAAAGAGCCGTTGGAGCATTTAATGACTCGAATTTCTTTCTCTCTCTCCTCTAACCTATATATACTTGATGGGCTGCATTCATTGCTGCCAAGGCTGATATTATTGCAAGTTTAGAGATCAAGAGAAATCATTCCAAGCTCATTCAAAGCTCATTCTTTCCATTCAATAATCTCTCCTAACTCTTACGTCCAAAGAGAGATTCATTGAGTGTGAAGCCTTCCAAGCCAAGTGCTTGATTCTAGGTCACCAACATCCCCAAAGCTCTCCATCACTGATCTACATCTTGGAGCTAGGGTTTGGTGCCACTTCTTCCTCAAAATCATCCTTGCCCTAATTCGTAAGCAATACTCAAGGCATAGGTATTTTGTCGATAAGAAGTTTTCTTATTTCATTTTATATTTGATTTGTAAGTTTCACTCTCGGTTGTGAGAGTGTGGTTGTGATCCCGGGTTGTGGGAGTCACAAATTGCATTTTGTATGATTTGACTTGTGGAGGATTTTCACAAGTATTTCATAGTGGAAATCTTGAGTTAGGGTTTCTAACTCAAGTATCCGGAGGGGATCCGGGTGGTTGGGACGTAGGATCATCGGGAACAAGTCGGAGAGACTTGGGTGGATCCGAACCCAGTAACATCTATTGTTAGCATTGTTAATTTGGTTGTTGTCTTCAATTTAAGCTTCCGCAAATTGATTTGGTAGTTGTTTGCACTATAATTAGGAATTATACTCCTTGTTATTTTTAAAGTACTATTCACCCCCCCTCTAGTACTTGTGCAGTAGCTTGTAGGGCATTACAGTGCCCACTGATCGAATCCGGGAAGTCTGGTGTATCATCCTGGGCACCGACCGGAATATCGGGCCCATGGGATGCCGGTACCACTTTCAGAGGCAACGTCTCACCATTAGACCTTAATTCCGATCGCTATCCTACCTATGGGCCGCATCGGCGAGAGTCGCTCGTTGGAGTGGAAACCAAAGTCCCGGGTTTATTTTCTTATTGTTCATACCTTGCATTACTTTCCGTGACAACTCATCAACCGATTCGGGCTAGCTCGCCCACGGGGTGATGTTGGTCCTCCTTGACACAAGCACATCCTAGCCTCCCTGTGTTCGACCCCCAAGCCACACTACAACACCGTGCGCTTGCGGTTACAAATATCTAAACCCTCACACGGGTCCCCCGGCCATTTGCGGTTAGCAAGCCGGGGCACACGTCAAATATGCATATGTGCACAAAATAAACATTCACGGTACAACACATATTGAAGGAATGCATGAAAAGTAACACCACAAAGAGTGTGCATGAAAAGCATAAAGTATTAATTTTCAAAACCAAATTTCTCTTTCCCTTTGTCATATCAACAAGATAGGAAGGTGCAAATTGATAATAAATCACCAAGGGTCAGAGAAATCAACTGATTTATATGCACAAACATAATATGTATGAAATGCAATGACATATAGATGAACATAACATGATAGCAATCGAACATGTCATACTCCCACACAATCATACAAACTATGCAAACTTGGGAGTAGTGGACGAACTCACATATATATGTGTACAAAAAGTAATCATACAAGCATGTTACCCAAGCAATGAAGTGCAATATGAGTGAGTAAGCAAGGTGGAAATCAAATAAAGACTGAGTTTGATTTTTATATATATAGTCGCATGAGAATATGTCCGTCCTAATATACGATTCTATATATGTGTTCATACCATGCCTAGAAACAATCTTAGGAATCCAAAAGATGGTGATTTGGGATTCTTAAGTAGAGGTAGTGTAGTGGCATGAGTAGGAAGTTGGGATGCACGCTTGTGAAGTGGAACATAAATATAAGCGTGCCCCGTGTGTGAAACATGCAAATGAGCATTAGTTCTAACATGAAAATTTTTAAGCCACATGTTATAGATAATCCTCAAATAAACATATGAGTAAGGATTATGAAAACACATTGCACATCAGTCAAGAATTTGACACACGTGAAATACATAGACATGAATGACATACAAGACACACAATATACAAACATAGGATATGCATGAGATAGTCTCAAACACAAAGTGACATCTACATGCATCGAACACACATGGATACCAAATGTAAGAATATACTTACGACATTAAGCTCCCCCTACTTTGGTGCATCACTTAAGCACCATCAACTCCATTAGAATGAAAATCTTTGCAAATCAAGGAGTTGGAAGAGTTGGTATCCCAAAGTGGATTGAACCTAGAAAACATAATTTTGGTATCCAAAAACCTTTTTGGATCCTATGGGTTAGGCAACAAATTTAACAAACTAAATTCAAATTATTGTAACCCATATCCTAATGTAATCATACGCAATATTAATGAAACATGTAATCATGTTACTAGATAAATATATATAACCATATACATGCATGTACCAAAAGTACCAAAAGTAAATATGTATATTAATCCAAAAGCATGACATGCATCACATGCAACAAAACAAAAATATGAACCAAAGCATATGTTGCATAAAAATATTAAATATTTTAGACATGAAAATCATAAACACAATGATTTACTAATAATCAAACAATAGAAATCAAATTCAATATGAATTTAAGTTTCTAACAAACATGAGCATCTAAGACCAATATGCAAACAAAAAAATAAACCAATTCTTAACACAAATGCTTTGGTACCCATAAAATGAATATAAGATTATGGTACCAAGCAAAGAAGGGTCAACGGAAACTAACCCTTTGGAAACCAAGTCCAAGAGGACCGTGATTTTCCAACATAATCATCATTCAAAATAATATCATGAATATAAGATTGCACATACATATCCTTAGCATGATTACTAGTGTTCTTAGGACCCCAAATAGTGTATGATTTGAGTATCCTCTTCCTAGTGGTTGCATGCACAAAAGGTTGATCTCTACGTGGTGCATGTGGCCTAGGAACATGAGATCTAGCAAGAGCATGAGGAAATGTGTATGGAACATTGTGTTGTGCTAAAGAATGATGATGGGCATATGGTCCATGGTGTGGTGTTGCATACAAACGTGGATGAATATGAGGTGCGTATGCATGAGGATGATCATGAGAATAAGTATGCATATGTGGATGTGATGTGTGATCATAAGCATGTGAAGGTGCATGAGCATGAGTACGTGCATGAGAGTGTCTCAAATGAGTGTTTGTACGTGCTCGTGGGTGTGGGGCATAAAAACCATCATTTGTAGGAATGTGAGGAGTGGAGGCATTCCTACGTGTATTGGTGTACATGAAAGCATGTCACTTCCTTTGATGTCCACCCTTGGTGGGTTTCTTTGCAAAGGAGGGAGGAATAGGAGTGGTGGTTTCCTTAGTAGCAGAACTACACAAGTTGTTATAGACACCACTCGTGGATGCATATAAACCAACTAATATGCATATGAAGCCATGAAAAGAAGCGATAAGCTACGGGAAACTTTCTAATGGCTTCTAAGGCAATCATAGAGATAAGATATGATAGTTATGAAGATTTCTAGGCAAGTACTACTCAAGTCTTAACATTTTATGAGATGAAGCTAGAAGACAATATAAATAACATGACGAACCGTCTTCAAAGCTTCAACATGGAGAATCCGAATCCCTTGACTTCATGAATAACTCCTTGAGCTTCAACGAAGCTCCAGGCACAACGATCACGTGTTCTGAGGAAGTCTTGGGACGTCGCTTGAGATGTACAAAGTAATTTGGCGACGATCTCCATAATTCTTCATGGTCTTGAGTCTATGAAGCTTTTGAATCATCCATTCATATCTTCTCTTTGGATTGAATCTCCATTCATTTGTTGATGTCATTGGCTTGAGGTTTGAGGCAGCCTTTGAGTTCTTCAAGCCAATGCTTCACCTTTGTTGATCTACCAAGTCCTCCACTTGAATCAACACGTGTAGTCACTTTTGATCTTCTTGAATCTAATTGGTGACCTTTTAGCTGACTGCAAACATATGAGTTAATCACAATGATTTGTGTTAGATCATCATCAAAATCAAGGTGGAGAGTCCAATACTCAACACATTAGACATGAATATTATTTTTATATGATTATGTTTCAGCTAGACATAGAGTGAGATGATACAAGGGTAGTTGTGATTAGTTGATTTTGGACACAAGAATTTAAATTATATCGTTTTATATGGAGATAGATAGAATGATGTGTTCAAGAGTTATATTTCACATTCGGAGATACCCATACATAATGATTCAATAAGATTCCATATTATGAATGGTGCACAGGAAGACGAGTACATTACTAATTTGGAATTCATATTAGTAGCAGCTGAGAGTAGCTTTATAGACATTACATGATTTATGATGACGATGGTGATTAGTAGAGTATGTTAGTAACAAGACTTTATTGTACCGATAGGGTGATGGAGACATCGGAAAGAATATGATAAGTTGATATGAATGGATAATTGCGTAGATTGATCTAAGTTGCTAGGATAAGAAACAATAAGAAATGATGAGATGTGATTTAAATAGTTTGTTAATTAAGGTGTTTAAACTTATGAGTTGTCATGATGAAGAATGAATTGGGAGCATGATAAATGTTGATGGTAGATGGTAATGTATATTAGACGCATTGGTACTTATTGTTATATATCAGTAATTGGTAAAGCGTCGTTATACCAATTGCTTGAGATAAGAATAAGGTTGGAGTTAGATGATGTCGCAATTATAGTACTACAAGTTAAGTTATACAATAAATAAGGGATGATACATTACGGATGAGACAACCTATGAGAATGTATAGTTTTTTGGAAACTTGGGTATAGAGGATATCGTACATTAAAAACCCCGAGAAGATGTTACCGTGTTTATAGCAATGATGAGTGAAGGGTGAAGAAATTTGCAAATGGTATTGGTTGAGGATACATAGTGTTTTTCCTTCAAAGGTTATTTGGCAAAAGTATTGATTATTTTGAAGCAAGAACCTTCAGTTGGAATTCGAGCGATAAGGGCGGATCTGTAGCTAAGTTTTATGATATGCTTATAGTTGTAACATGATTCGGTGATGAGACGAGTAGTGATGATTTATTTGAGGAATACTTGATTGAGATTACAGGTTTAGCGTGCATTATGTTAGAATTTGGGAGTTGCAGTTGTAAGTATATATATACACACATTGTTATTCATCACTCATCCTCATCCGTGCACATCTTGGGTATCCATCCCTAGTCTTTTCTCTTGCCATTAATGATTAAGGCCATCGATGGTGCTTAGTCATCCGAATCTCTTTTTGAAACTCAATCTTAATCACATCACATGTATTACTTCCTGACTAGTTTCACTTTTTCATCTTGAAGTATTTCCAGATCATTGTTTACCTCGTAGAATATGACGAGATACATAAGTATTATTGGCATCTCTTCATGAACTCAAATCCTAAGAAATTCCGAGGACGAAATTTTTATAAGGTGGGTAGAATGTAACAGCCAGTTTTCTTAGTGCATATTTTTCTGTAACGAAGATTATTTCAAACGATTTCTATAATAACTAAATGATTTTCCTACTATTTTTCATCGTTCAATCTTAAAATGGGCTTCGTGTTCGCACTTCTCGCGAGGATACGAACCCGTGGCATTTCCGCAATTTCTGAAATAGGTTGTGAAATCGGTATTTTAATGCTATAATCACTCTTCTCCAATTATGTTTACCTTTCTACCATCCACTAAATATTTTTACTAATCACTTTTAGTAATCAGTTTATTAGTTACCTTTATCATTTACAAATTAACTTTAGTAATTACATTTACCATTTACTAGGTAACCTTATTAGAATTACTGTTAATACTCACTAATTACATTTACATAATTAATTTACTAATCTATTTCTTACCCCTAATTATCATCTACAAACCTCCTCTTCAATTCCCACCGAATTGTGAGGTGAGATCCAACAGTCACCCCACAAACTACTCACCATCTTCAATTGCATTCCCCACTGCCAGCTCCCTTCCATCAAGCTGCTCCCTAACTCCGTTGTTTTAACAGCAGCAACATGGCAGCATCACCATCCCCTTCCTCCACCATCTGCAAACTTCCATGCAATCCATCAAACCCTTCTCTTCTCCTGCAAACAAACCAACCAGCAAACAATTCCTCTTCTCTGCAATCCATCAACCCAAATCCCAAACATCAGTTCCCAAATCTGTTCATCAGACCCAACTCCCTACAAATTCTCAAAGCCAAAATTCAAACCAGAAACCCAAATTCTCCCCACTAAAAACAACCCTCAAACAAATTCATCCCAAATCATTTTCCCAAACAACAATCAAAACTGAAATCTAAAGAGAGGAGATTTGAAAATCGATTTCAGATTCAAACCCCAAAATTAAACATCTCCGACTCTTACAAAATCAAACCCCAAATCTTCAAACTCCTCTTCCCTTCTTCTTCTCTTCCTCCTCCCTCTCCCTAGGCCGGCACCCACCTCCACCAGCCGTGCGCCGTCGTCGGAAGATCGTCGGAAGCCGCCGTCGCCGCCCGGAACCCCATCGTATTCGCCCAGAAAACACCGGCGCCCCCTCCTACTTCCCCCATCGCGCATAGGTGAGGCTCCTTCCGTCCTTGCGTAAGCTCTTCTTGCTGCAAGCAAGAGAAAAAAAAGAAAGAAACAAAGAGAACGAAAGATAGAGAGGAGAGAGGACCAGCCAATGAATGAGAAACAAAGGAAAGAGGGAAAGAAAGTTAAAGACAGATGAGAGAGTGAGAGAAAGAGAGTAGGGATAGGGTAATTTATTATTTAATGATAAATTTTAACATGTTAACTTTACCCCTTGGTCAAAGTTGGTAGGTCGACCTATTAACACCATGTTAAGCCATGTAGTTAGATTAGTGAGTTAACTAGCTTAGTTAATTAGTTAACTGTTAATATTAGTTAGCGTTATTAATTTAAATGTTAATTTGATTTCACCATGTTAGTATGATTAAATAATGTGAGGGTGATAATACTAGTATAAAATAAGAGGTATCATGTTAGTGTGATACAATATAAACGTTACACTAGCCGGAGAACCCGATAAAATTAGACGAACCCACTTTAAGGATTAACTTGATATTTTGACTATCTCGCAATATATCTAATTCAGTGATTTGTTTAACCAAAACAGAGAACCGGACATACCAACACGTAGTACCTGTCAAGACGAACCCAACGGCACCAAAAACGCTGAAATCAAGCAAGTATGCAATTTATAATGAATTTTTGAAGGTAGATGCTTATTTAGCCTTTTGCATGTAAAGCTGTATAACTTAAAACCTGCACGTGAAATGACGCGTGAAAACACTACCATGACATCCGTGACTAAAATGTGATCCAACACATATAATTTGATATATCTTATTTCAGAACCTTAACAAAGAAAATCAGTTTCCATGTCGCTTTCGTTAAATTCTCATACTCAGCACTTTTGTTAAATTGTTGTAAATATTGCTCGATACTCTTGTGACATGAAAAATGCTGTATAAAAGTAACTGATCTTATTATTAAATTGCTACATGCCTTAGAATGATTATCAAATGTGTGACATCGTGAAATCTTGCGCATCGAAGGCGAGATTGTGACTTTCGTGATGTCATGTGAGTTGACAATTCATGCTTGTAATTCGTGAATTAGGCTGGCTCGTATTCCAGCACATTTTTGGGATGAGGTTAGGGTTGATCGGCTACTAGGCGTATGACGAGGTACTCTCTTTAAGGGCACCACCCGTATGTGGTGGGTTAGCGCCAAACACGGTAAGCCCTCGTGTGAAGAATGACCCACTCATCACGGCCTAAAGACGAGAACCATATGCATGATAGAAAGCATTGCATTGTAATTGTAACAATCGTTGACACTTGCTCGCGCATTAAGATTGCCATGTTTATAATGCTTACTGTAATTCGTTAAAACTACAATGTCATAACTGCTCACCTTACTTGTTAAACTGCTTAGAACTGCATGCTAGGATGTATTTACTTTAAAATCAGTATGTCTAAACTTCATTGTTATCTCGTTTAATTTATAATTGCCTCTTAAATCCAGTATAAATTTGTATATCTTGTGTAACGACTGGTTTTCTTGTATCTGGATTAATTATATTATATATATATGTTTTGGTGGATTTCCTCCTCATGTGTGGTTTTCGTCTCCGTAGCTTTCGTTTTCGATCGTTTCGTCGTGATTTTCTAGCTTCTTCCTTAGAATCGTCGATTTTGGAGTAAGTCATTCGTGACGGGCTTCATATCGGTCATATCTTATTGTTAGATCAAGCCTAGGAGTCTTAGGAATCGATTCCGGAGCTTCGCGCTCCATTTCGGAACTTTTTGTTCACGTTAGCCGGTACAAGAAGGGTAACCGGCCGACTAGATGACGATTTAGTCGGTCGACAAACCTTCATGGACCGACTAGTTTGCTTTGTTAATTTCTCAGGAGTTATTTTTTACTTTTAGTCGGTCTAAGAACAATCACCGACCGACTAGATGTGAAACTAATTGGTCAGAACTTGCTCTCAGGCCGACTAGTTTTTGTCAGTAGATTTCACCTAAGTTACTGTTTATCGTTAGTCGGTCCATGAACACTCACCGACCGACTAGGTTGCAAACTAGTCGGTCGACGGGCCTTCACAAACTGACTAATTCATTACACAGGGTTTTCCCTACTTTCGCTGCTTGGTGTTAGTCGGTCACAGTTAATCGACCGACCGACTAGTTGCTAAACTAGTCGGTCAGCCAACCTTCTTTGACCGACTAATCAGTGTCAAAACCCTAATTTCTGGGCAGCCACTAAGTCGTTTTCTATAAATACCCCACTTCGTTTCTTTTCTTTCTTTCTCTTCTCCTGGCCTCATTCCTTCCCCCTTGACCTCTGATCTTCCCCAACCTTCCTCTAGCCTTCCTCCTTCATCAAGAGCTTCTCCCCCTCTCCATTTTGACCAACCACCATGCCCTAGGTCATCTCCAACCCCCAAAATCCCCCAAAACCCCATTTCTCCATATTTTCCCCATCCATTCCAGATCTGAGCCCTAGGTTCCCCGGAGCGCTTCTTCCGTTGCCATGCTTGCTCGGTATCATTCTTCCGCTTCCGATACGGTAATAACTCGATATCCTTATAAACCATTTGTGTTTTTGTGAAACCCTAATAAAACTAGGTTGGATGTTGTTCTAATGTTGTTTTGCCATGGCAGCGATCTCATCGCCGTAGTTAGCATTTGTGTGACGGCCTCGTTGATCGTCATCCTCGGTGCTAGGCAAGTGAAACTTGCCACTTAGGGTTTTGGGCCATGTCTTAGGCCATTTGCTTGTTGTAGGCGTAAAAGAGACTAGGCGACGAAATGATACTCGCCTAGGCGCAATTTTAGGAACTAGCTTGACAACGAAGCTAGATCCGACATTCATCATGTTGCACAACTACCATGTCATGTTTAATTTCCATTAACGGTACGCAAATTAATTGTCATGTCATTGCATTCTTTACGTGTTTCCGTGATTGCGTAGCTCCGCTACATCTTGTGAAATGATTGAGGCTAGGTGCACCCCTATGCCAAATGGAATACGCTCCTGGGTTGTGATCCAGGAAACGAGCTCTTGTGCGGGGCAACCCTGGCTCATTTACTGAGCTCGTGTGCAGGGACCCTGGCTCGTTCACATGTGGGTATTGGGGTAAGAGTTAAGCGGCCATTCAACTGGGAGTCTGCCCGATCAGCAACTGCAGTTGTAAGGCGTAAACTCTGGGTTCTGGGGTAGTGTTAAGTGGCCAATCAGTGTGAATGTCAAACCATTCAGCTGTAAGGCATAAACATCTACAAACAACGTGAAACGTGACTAGTGAAAAGATTGAGATTGTTAGTAGCTTGGCTACTCTTGACTTGTCCTGATAAATTGTTCTCTTGTACTTAATGTTCACCATGTCTTACTTGTACACTTATACCATAACTGCCATGTCATGCATACTATAACTGTTAGGTTGTTAGTTTGCCTTACTTTCAGTTTCCTTGCGCAAGTCTTTTAGACTTGCTGACATGTGCCCCTTTACTCTTTTGGGTGGCACATGTTAGATCCTGAGCCTGAGTACATTGTTGAGGACGAGGTGTTTGCTGACGCCGAGCCCGAGCCTGTGTTTGGCGATGAGTACGTGGACACTGGGGACCAGTCCTAGTGTCTCCGTTGAGCTTTTCCCTTTTGTTTTAGACTGCTATTTTGTTGTCGGTGCGTGGCACCTATACTTTGTTATGTTGTCCTTGTTGGCCTTGTTCTGGGCCTTTAGACTCTTTCCTTTAGCCTGGTGGCTTTTCTGGATGTTGAACTTAATTTTAATGTTGGACAAATTCTGAGATTTGAGATTTTATTTCTGTCTCTCCTTGTGTTATTATTGTTGTTTCGTTTGTGGTTACATGGACCTGCTTATGTTTTATTGACGCTTATCGGGTTTGGGGCTTCACAGCTCCACTCTCGTGCGGACCTTTTCACGTCTCGCCTCCATTTTAGGGAAGCGGGGCGTGACATCTTGCCTTGGGTTCTAACATCTACTTGTAGACCCTTGCTGACATACATTCATGTTTTTGGATGTATGTCAGATCCCGAGCTATAGCACCAGGAGGACTAGTTGAGATATCTGAACCAGTGTGCCAAGAATTGTTGACTAGTGAACCTTCATTGTATTTCTTTCATTTGTTGTACGGGTTATACGACCCACTCTCCTTTCCTCCATTGTTGTAATTCCATTGATATGTTTGAGATTGTAATAATGTTTTATTTATCTGTGTTGTTTTGAGTAATGCAAGCAAGAACCTGCGGTTTTCACACAGACGCTTATTGTGTTAAGTCAAGGAGGAAAGAAAAGCAAAAGCACATCCTCTTGACTTACACAAGCGGGCCCGTTCACGTCCTCGCTCCCAAGTTTAATGGGAAGCAGGGCGTGACAAATATATAATCCACTATGTCCAAAATTGAATTTAAATCAAAACCAAAACACAAAATTATACCTAAGGAAAATATACATATAAGCCATTATTTCCTTCTTTAAGTTTGTGTTAAAAAATAACCAAAAACAGGCCCAAAAACAAAAAAAACAAAGGCCCAACCCCCCTCTTAAAAAAACTCTTCTTTTAAATAAATTCCGGCGGGCTGAAGCCCACTGATCTATGGCAACTGATGCCCGCTAGCTCGTTGGGCCTTAAAAATAGTTTTTTTCATACTTGAGGGTGGGTCGACCCATGTGAGGAAACATCCCACAGGCGCTGAATAATTTCTGAAGCTAAGTGTTTTTTGGTTTTGAAAGGGCGGCGGCGGCGGCCCTCGTCGCCCTTCCTCTTTGATGTAGGGGTCCGGCGGCCGACGGCCGCCGCCCCTTTACCGTAAATTTTTAAACAAAAAACTGGAGAAAACCCTAGTGGGGAGCTGTGCGGCGGCTTTAGTCGCCCTCTCCCACCCTGCGAGCCGCTGATCTGCGGGGGCCGTCGGCTGATGGCTGCCCCCTTCAACAAATTTTTTTTAAATATACGAATAAAAGTAACATCAAGAGCAATGACTTTATCTGTCAGCCACCTTACAGCAGTGACGGATCAAGGAATTAAAGTTAGGAGGGGCACCGCATAATTTTTTTGATTGCAAAACTGTAGCAAAAATGAAAAATTTCATGAACTCAAACACATCCTTAGACAAGATGGTCTTAACGATTTTGCAAATTACAAATTTCGTCTCAATGCACAAAAGAGACCATATTCATCATTGTAGCTTGAACTATACTAATAATTCCATCATTAATAGTCTCATGAATTATTTATTTCATGGAATGCATAAGATTTCTAGACAATGGCAACAATATTAACATACACCAATGAAATTAAAACCAATGGATCTGTGAGTTATAGTAATGAAAACAAAAACACGCCCACACTTAATAAAATTAAAAGAGAAATAGACGAATTTGACCAAACAAAACCTAACCTTAACACGATTAATTGAAACACATCCCAAAAAGAACCCGTAACACACCAATTTTAAGACGCCCCCCCGGGGCGCTCGATCTCCCCCAATTTACCGGACGATACCTGCACAAAACCACAAGGAAAGTAGAATACGAATCAAAAATTTAGATCACCAAATTCCCCCAAATCCATGAATCAAAACACAGATTCACTCACTAAATTCCCCCAAATCAGATCAAAAAATCTCGAGAAGAAAAGAAGAGGAATCGAGCAAAAACCCTAAACCTACCATCGATAACGTGACTCGGAATTCGAAACCGTGGATCACCAAATTCTCCCAAATCAGATAAAAATCTCAAGAAGAAAAAATAAGAATCAAACAAAAACACTAACTTAAGGCTTGAAATTTGTGTCGGAATAAAAAAGCGACAGGAATCAGACCTGGCCATTTAAAATCACGAAATTTGTGTGGAAATAAAAAATGGGCAGGAATCGGAGCTGGATGATTTTTTAAAAGTACTTTTCTTTAGAAGCAGGAATTGAACCCGCCACTTACAACGAAGGAATTGAACCGGCCACTTACAACGAAAGAACATGTTCACCCACCACTCTGCTACTTTTCTCTTTGGTCTTTGATGGAAACCAAAATTATTTAACCTTAGTTCATTTCTCAATTTTCAGTACCTGCTTACATGCCAATCTCCATGCACGCCCATTGTATAAACATACACAGTTAAGAGAAAAGCAACCCAATCCATCTTAACCCTGAAACCCGAATAATAATGCAAGTTCACCAAATACTCTGACCTGCACTCATGCCTTCTCATGACAGAGCAGAACAGAGACTTGCCAAGATCCAAACCTCTATAAAAGTAAATCCCTTGTCTCAAACTCAACTTAGAAAAACAAAAACCCTAATAAACTTCCATGTAGAAAGGGGCACTTAGATTCCTCGTACGTCATCAAAAGCTAAAACCTTACATCATGTCACACAACCAGTGGACAAATATCAAAACCCATCATATTGCAACCAGCCCAACAAGATTAAATCTTAAGAACAAATAACTTTTTTCTTCTTTGTTTTTTGCTTTTTATTTCCATGCGTGAAGAGCTCCCAATAAAGAGAGAGAGAGAGAATTAGATGCCTGAGAGCTGGACTTTTTTTTGTAACGGATGAGCCGAAGATGGGGCCCCACTTGCCAGAAAAAATGACGGAAACACCCCTCCAACGTTATGACGGAGTAACCGCGGTCAAGAATCTGGTAACTGGCCAATGAGGGAGGGGGTGCTGATATTCACGATGCACATTTTGCTAGCCACGTTACGTTATTTACAAGTTAACCATTATCATTTACAGTTTTGCCAAAGATAATGGCAAACCTGTAAATAAATGAAACACGACTAGCAACATGTGTAACGTGAATAGCAGCGGCACTCTGACTCTCTGAGGGAGGAGCCTGTCGGCATTAATTGCTATTTAAGACTCTTTTTTGTACGCATGCTGCCTCAGGGTAGAAAGTACAGAAGGGTGCGCAGAGAGCAGAATTTAGCATGTTGCTCCCTGTGCCTTTTTTATTATTTACTATCGTACGGAATGTTTATCAATTTTATAATTTCAAGTCGGTCCTGGCAAAATAACAATTTGCACCACGGGGGTTTAGCCGTACCGGTAATTTGTTTTGCTTAAGACATCAAAACAATAATTTAAACACGCCTATCGCTCAAACAGGAGTCCAATTTTTCAGGCTGCAAAATTATTGTATAAAGTAAATTAGAAGACTTGAATTGCTGTATGCTGTGTTGTCACTTGCCACTAATTTAAGCTGCGAATTTTGGACCAAAAAGGTTCATTGCAACTGAATTTAAAATACAGAGAACCAATAGACGAGATAAGAAAAAACAAATAAAATATTTACAAGGGGCCAGTGAGCAAATGAAATGTAAAAGTAGGGGGGAGCGAACTTAGAGGCGGTGGGTCCGGGGGCATTTTCGGTTTTCTATCGGTCCCGGCGAGAGCATAATTTGAAAAGGGGCTTCCCCTCTCTCTCCTCTGCTTGGCCACTCTCTACCTCTCTACTTTCTCTCTCTACTTTCTCTCTCTACTGCTTCTTCCATGGCGGACATAAGCCACCCGCCGATGGAGCAGCTCCAGGACCTCGAGTACTGCATAGACTCCAACCCGCCATGGCGTAAGACTCCCTTTTAGTTATCTTTTTCATGTTTTTTAAATATATTAAAATTTTTTTTCTATGTTTGTTATGTTGTTCTGCAAGCTACTGGGTTTTGATACTTGTCAAAAGAGGAGGAAAAATTAAGAAAAAAAAAATCGTCTTTTTGTCGTTAAATTGTATTTAGCGATGACCACCTCTTGATCTTTGCCTAATTGGAGGTGTAGCCGTGCTTTGATCATTGAAATGTGTCTCTGAATTTCTAGTTTTAGGAGTTGAAGTAGTCGGCTACCTGAATTTGAGGTAGAAACAGAATCAAATTTTGTTGTGCATTTCTTGATTCCGACCTGTTGTGATCGGTGTCCGATTGGGGTTCTGATAAGCAATGTGAATGGTTTTATGTAAGCCGTTAATTATCCTGTATTTATTAATTTGTTCCCTTTTGCAATTCTGCCGTAATTATGTTCGTAATTTGAAGAGGAGGCGAATGATTGGAGACTTGTTTTGGATTTTGAGTCTACCTTGGCAATTGCTTGGTCACGATTATGCAGCTCCTGTCTAAATATTAATACTATCTGTTTCACATGATAAAAATGGACCAATCCTTGGGTTTATATAGTTCTAATTGGATTGGACAGACGAATGTGAATCGTAGGGGTTTGGTTGAGGTCAGTTCTCTTAGCGATCATGACTGCTTACTTAGTATGAGCCCTCAAAGTGAAGTGAAGGAGAATTGTGATTAAATTCCAGGGATTCATGTTTCCTCAAATGTTAACTTTCTCTTCTGGTTTTCTTTTTAATTGTTTTGTTCCTTGCTGGGCAGGGCTTTTTTCTCATTAATTTTGGCTCATTTCGTTGTTGAGAAGAAATTAAAGTGTCAACCAACTTTAAGATAAAATAAAAGCCAAACGGTGTGATGGAGAAAATTTCTCCTCAAGATCATCTTGTTTAAAAAAAAGTTAAAGGAGAAGGGTTTTAGATGCCGCGGAAACCTATTAGAATCTATGCATGATTTTATTCCAAACATTCACACGATGAGAGAAAAAAGACAAGGGAAAACTGATCCCATAAAATGCAATCCAAATTTTGCAACGACATTAAGGGTGCTCTTTGGCTTTTTTTGGAAACTAGTAGTTTCATTATTGTGGTATACCAGCCGCCAGTTTTGAAACTTCCAGTTCCAATCGGAGCATATAGATCTGTAAATGGATTTGTATGTATAGCCACTTCAATCGTGAGTGCAGGTTCGGTGATGCATGCCATGTTGGATGAGCAAGATATGCGGAAGATGGTGGGACTTGCCTCCTCGTTTCCTTTAACCTATGCCATGGTGCTCATGGGCAGCTTATCTCTTATTAGATTTCCTTTTCCAAATGGATTTTATTTCAAAGATGTGATCTTAGAGCTCGCTTACACTAAGTGTACCCTATTCTCGTTGTTTTGATAATGAAAATAAGCCTTTTAACTTTTTAGGGTCACAACGATCACTCTTGAGCTGAATATGATTACAACTTGTAAAAGATTTAATGATTGCCAAAACTGAAACTAGCCATTGTGTGCGAGCATCTTTAGCAAGTAGTTACAAAATGTGAGAGCATATGCTACATCTCTGTCTCTCGCTCGCTCGCTCGTGTAAATATCAATTGGCAGAAGATAACAATGAACTATTGGCAACTCAATCGTCCATATCAACATCATGCAACCCAATCAGACATTGGCAATTCTGTTCTCGAAACGGGTAGTGCTGTCGAATCATTCAAGAAACGGTTGTAAATATACACTTACATGGTCAAATTTTTAATAGCATGCACACATGCGCCTAAAGGTCTTGGAAGATTTTAGCGCAGTGCGGACATTCCAACTACGTTACCACTTCCTCATTGTTAGCCCATTCAGCAGTTATTTAGAAGGAAGTTTTTGAAAGAGGCTGTAGAAGTCTCGGACCACTCGGTCCTCGACATACGCTAATTATGCACCTGGACCCAAACTCATAATGATAGTTGGAAACCGATAGGATTGGGGATAACGTTCAGATTTTTATTGGATCAAAAGTAAAAATAAATTAGATAATGGCCACGTATAGAGGTGGACCGCTCTTCCAAGTTACCAATTAAAGAGGACGACCGTATTCTCTCGATGTAGAGGGAATTCTCAACCTCTATTTATATGTTTCTCTCAAAATAAGTATGATAATTCTCTCCCCTTCTCCCGCCTATAAATACTAACAAAAAAATACAACTTTGCAGGAAAACCCAGAAGACTAAAATTCACAAAAGACCAAAAGTTTGCGAAAATGCCTCTGTATCATGGATTAGCCACCGAAGCCCTTTTCTGCTTCCTCTGATACGTGATAAGCCCATCATTACTCCCCAGAAGAGCCATCTTGTCCTTAAAGTGATAGTCTGGAAACTGCTGCGCCATAATTCACACCAACTCCCAAGTGCTCTCATGTTCATGTAGGCCCTTCCATCGCATTAGCACCTCTCTCTCACATTCACTTCCTTTACGGACTCCAACTCCTCGGACTTCAGAACCAAGGTTTTAGGTCTCGGTTTCGGTCTCGGTATCGTTCTTCCCAAAATTTAGGTTTCGGTATCGGTATCGTCCGTTTCGGTGGTTTCGGACGGTAGTTTCGTTTCATCGGTATCGGTAGTTTCAGATACTTAAAACTCTATTAAATACTATCAAATATTATCAAATATTAGCACAAATACCTTTTTACTAGTTACACATTTTGTTAAAAGTATTATGCTAAATATATTACATTTTTTGATCAACAGGATTGAAAATAAATGAGAATGGCAAGCTTCTGAATAAATGGAAGGGTTTGGTGGCTGAAAATGATAACTTTGTAAATAAATGAAAAACCTTTAGTGGCTGAATGTCAAGCTTGTAATTAAATGGAAAGCCTTTAGTGGCCAGCTCACTCAAAAGGTCAAACTTCTTAATAAATGCTAGCATGTGTTGGACAATTGCACTTGCACCGTGCAAACAAAATTTAAATTAAATGCTAGAATATGCTACCATGTAAGATCTCAAATTGCAGGAGGCGGGCTTCTTCGGGGATGCGACGGGAGGCGGGCGACCATGAGGTACGTCCATCTCTTCGTTTCTTCTTCTTTTTCTGGATTTTGGTGATGTTTCATCCTCCTCCTCCTTCTTATTTTCATTTTTTTAAGTTTCAGTCAGTATCGGACAAGTTTCGGCCGGTATCAGTCAATACGGCCGAAACCCCGGCCGATACGACCGAAACCCAGGCCGATACGGCCGAAACCCCGGCCGATACGGCCGAAACCCGGCCGATACGGCCGAAACCGAGAAGTAACATGTGGTTTCGGACCGGTCCCCTCCGAAACCGATCCGAAACGGCCGAAACCTTTAGGTTTCGGCCGAAACCTAAAACCATGTTCAGAACCACTCTATATCTTCAGTCAGTATATCAGGAAGTGATGGCAAATGGGTATTATCTCCAATGGCTTGGTGGAGCTGCGACACATGAAAAACTGGATGGATAACTGATCTTGGGATAACCTCAGACTGTAAGCAACCTGTCCAACCTTGGCCTCAATCTCATATGGACCAAAATAACGTGGAGACATCTTCTCATTTCTTCTAAAGGCTAAGAACATCTGCTGATAGTGACGCAACTTCAGGTACACCATATCTCCAACTACAAACTGTACGTCTCTGTGATTATAATCATCGCGAGTCTTCATTATTTGCCGAACCTTGGCCAAATGATGCTTTAGCTCCTCTAAGACCATGTCCCTCTCTGCTAAGTATTGCTCCATCTTAGAAACTGACGTCGAACCATGCCCATAGTGCAACAAATAAGGGGGATCCCGTACATACAAAATCTTGAATGGTGTAGTCTGGGTGGTCGTGTTAAACGAAGTGTTATACCAATACTCTGCCCAAGCTAACCACATTGCCCACAACCTCGGAGTCTCTGATATAAAACAACACATGTAGTTCTCAATACTTCTATTGACGACTTCAGTTTGATCGTCAATATGGGGATGATATGTAGTGCTCCTCTTCAATATCGTCCATTGCACCTGAAAAAGCTCTTGCCAAAACGTGCTCACAAGAACCTTGTCTCTATTAGACAAAATAGACGGCAGCCCATACAATCGAATTATCTCTTGTAGAAAAACCTCAACCACTGAAATAGCACTATAGGGATGCCGAAGTGGTATAAAGTGGGTGTACTTGCTGAGGCGGTTAACTATAACAAGTATGACTGAGAATACTCCCGACTTTGGCAACCTCTCAATGAAATCCATAGAAACATCCTCCTAAACACGCTCTGGCAAAGATAAAGGCTGCAACAACCCTCCTGGAGCCATCACCATGTACTTGTGACATTAGCAAACGTTACATTCTGCCATCATAGCCTCAATGTCTTTCTTTGTCTCCTTCCAGAACACCTCACTTTCCAGCCGTCTATAAGTCTTGAAGACCCCCGAGTGGCCTCCCAATACTACTATAGAACTCCTATAAAATGATAGGGATGTGGGCAGAGGTCCGTGGTAACATTAAGCGCCTCTGTCACAATATCTTTTCCTTGCAAAGAATAACCCGAGTGATCATCTGATTCCTGCAAAAGTGCTACTCGAATTCCTGCTAACTCCTGGTTCTCCTCGATCTCGCATAGTAGTAGCTCCTAATCCTGCAACACTGGAACGGACAAGGCTGCCAGTTGTATGTCCTCATCCCGCCTCGATTACTCATCTGCACCCCTGGGCGGTATTGTATCTTGAACATGTACTCTATCAGATTCCTAAGCCACATCTGATGCTCCTCAGCCACAATGCGCTGTTCCAGCTGGTACCTCAAGCTCCTTTGATCAGTGCACACCACAAAGCTCTGACCTAGCAAGTAAGGCCTCGATTTCTGTATGGTCAATACAATAACCATCAACTCTCTCTCATATACAGACATCAACCTGGATCTCATCATCAGAAGATGTTTAAAGTATGTTATAAGTCGCTGGTCCTGCATCAGCGCTGTCCCCAAACTGTGCCCTGAAACATCCGACTTCACAGCAAAAGGTCTACAAAAGTTTGGAAGTGGCAGCACTGGTACTGTAGTCAGGGCCTTTTTCAAGGCCTCAAATGCGTCCATCACCTCATCGTCCCAATAAAATTTATCATTCTTCAGCAACTCTGTAAGTGGCTAGGCGATAGTACCATATCCCTTCACGAACTTCCTATAGTACCCCGTCAAACCCAGGAATCTTATCAGTCCTCGTATTATAGTAGGACGTTGTCAATCCATCATTGCTACTATCTTTAACTTATCGGCAGCCTACCCTTCTGCTGAGACCACACGCCCCAAATATTCCACCCTCGACTGAGCAAAAATGTACTACTTTTTGCATACAATTGCTGGTGCTGAAGCTCATGAAAGACTATGTAAATGGCCTACATTTTCCTCCAGGGATTGGCTGTACACCAAGATATTATCGATGAAAACAAGAACAAACCGTCTCAAGTAAGGGTGAAATACCTTATACAGAAGGGCCTGCAGGGCATTGCTCAAACCAATAGGCATGACCAAGAACTCATAGTGGCCCTAATGAGTCCTGAAGGCTGTCTTCAGCACATCCTCTACGTGCATCCTGATCTGATGGTAGCCAGACTCCATATCAATCTTCGTGAAAATCGCCGACCTGTGCAACTCGTCTAGTAGCTCGTCAATAACTGGGATGAAAAACTTGTCTTGGATCGTCTTTTTATTTAAAGCCATGTATTCCATGCAAACCCGTCGGCTCCCGTCCTTCACCAGCAACATTGGACTAGAGAAAGGTCTCACACTTGGTTGAATAACACCCGCCTGTACCATCTCTGTCACTATACGCTCGATCTCATCTTTCTGGGCCTGAGGGAAATGGTAAGTTCTCACGATAATATGGAAAACTCCATCCGGCAACACTATCGCGTGCTCATGGTCCTGTGGTGGCGAAAGACCATGGTGATCTTGGAAAACCGCTCATCAACTACCGCACCTCCTGTGGGATGGTCTGCTCGCTATAAGCCTCCAACCCATCCTCGCTCACTTACCCTTGCAACTCCACCAAGAAAGTGCTCGACTCAGACTGGATGGTCATGGCTACGGTCTTCAAGGAGACCATGGTCCTTCATAGACTGTGGTCCCCCTGTAGTGTCACAATCATATTGCCATCCTGGAACTCTATCGTGAGCATCTTCAAATTTACCTTCATGTCCTCCAATGATTGCTGCCACCACCGACCCAGAATCAAACCCGTACTTCCCAAGTCCAGTGGCAGAAAGTCCTTCATAACCTGAATTTCCCGAAACGTCAAAATGAGATCTCGGTATGCTCCTCAGCCGCGCTCCATCTGTCATATCCCCATCATCACGCCAAAGCTACCGGTATACACCAACTACAGGTCATGCTACTCCACGACCCTCTTGGAGATAAAATTATGGGTGTCCCCACCATCGATAAGCATCGTCGCCGCCTTGGCCATATATATGTCCTGTCAATTTCATGGTATGGTTCAGGGTGAACCCAATCACGGAGTTTAAGGAAACCTCTGCGACGTCCAAGAGGTGATGCTACCTATCCTCAGCCACTACTGTCTCATCCTCCACCATGTTCTGATCCTCCCCATCTAGTAGCACATTTCCATCTAATAGCAGCACCTCCACATCTAGTAGCATCACCTGAAGTTTGCGTACCGCACACCGGTGCCCTGAGGTAAATCTCTCATCACATCTGAAATATAGCCCCCTTCAGTCTCTTTTTCTGCCTCTCAGCATTCGTCATCTTCCGAAACTGTCCTCCTGATTGGGGCACAATGTGCTTCTCCATGCTGGACTGGTCTACTCACGTCGCCACCTTTTGCCCACTTAGGTGCCTGACTACGGAAGCTGGACCCGCCCTAAACTCCTCTGGACCTCTGCTCCTCCATGCGACGATCCTCTTCCAACTGCGCTGGTCCATCGTCTGTACCAACCCCCGAGGCTGATGGAGACGTACCTTTGCTCGTATGTTGAGCTTGAGCTCCCTCATGAAGCACCCTCGCAAATTCTCAGATATGTCTTTGGCCCGCCCTGAAAGTGCCTAAAAATTCTTCCTATACTTTCTGGTAGAGCCATCCTGCTTCAGTGACATCAGCTGCTTCTGTAGGTTCTCCTACTGTATATCCCGGAACCTGTCTCCCAGAACTTGTCCACCAAACGGTCCTTCAGCTCATTTCATGATCTGATTGGCTCCCTCTACTTCCTCCATAAGAACCAAGACATCATCTCTCCCTTAAGGCACACCGTGGCCGCCTCTAATCTCGTCTCATCTGTCATGTGCGTCACTGAAAAGAATTACTCCGCCTTGTAAATCCAGCCATGGGGTCGTCTCCCTCAAATATCGGTATCTTTAGCTTTCTCACGCGGCTGTCCACCCAAAGTTTTCCTGATGTGCTCGCCCACCAGTGTCTCGGATGATTGGGCTGGTAGGTGTGTTGCCACCGCTCCATGTGTCGCTCCAGTCCTCTCTGATGGCCTTCATCTCGGTCCGCTGTCCGCATAGCCACCCTAGTCCTCATCGCCTCTTACGGAGCATCGTTCCTCCTGTTCTCAGTCCCTGCCACCATTCTTGGGTTACTGTTCGTGGGCTGGAATCAGATGTTGTTGCCTCTCTGTAGCATATTAGAGCTCGTGGGTCCCCCGAAAGTCGTCCTTGTCGTCGTCGGGCTCTAACACATACTCCGGATAGTCATTGTCATTGTAGCGCATCGTCGGGGGGTTTCCGATCACTCGAGACCTCTTGAATTCATGTCGGAACCTTGTAAAGACACGACTGGGGCTGTCCGCCCTTGTTTGTGCCCTGTAGGGCCGAGGCATCCCTGTCGTGAGTTGGCAGGGGCTCTGATAGGGGCGGGAGCCCCTGTTTCCAGGGCGAAAGGCCCAGGGGCTGCTGCCAATGGGGGCAGGAGCCCCTACTCCATCATCTGCAGGGCCAAGCACATCTACAGAGCATCTGCAGGGCCAGGCTCCCCTGTTGGTTGTTCCTGGGGGTTGGCAGGCCCGCATCTGGCTTCTGGAGTGCCGGGCGCCCCAACAAATCATTTGCAGGGGCTAGCCAGCCTTGCCGGCGGTTCCTGGGGGCCGGGCGGCTCAGATTCAAGCCCCTAGGGTTTTGGGGGTCGCCTCCTTCTATCTTGGGCTCCTCATCCTCTGTGTAATACTCGTCGTTCAAATAGTTAAAGAGTGTTTGTTACAAAAATCATCTCTTCTTCCAAATCCCCAACTTTCTTCGACCAAACCCTAGCCGTTCCATTCACAAACACGCAGTTAGACACACAATCAACATGATACAGCACAATAGTTAGAGTGTTTGTCTATCTATCTCATCCGTGCTGGGTATATTTGTCAGTTTGACACTTCTACTTGGTATTTGGGGCTTGGTTGCATGGTAATTGTGCAAAGACATCCCCATTCGGCTGCTTTGGTGAAATTTCTTTATTATCTTTTCGGGGTGGTTATCATCAATTTGAAGAGGCAACTAATAATCTATTAAAGATGATGCGCTTGAAGCTAGTCTTGTAATGTGTTGTGGACTGATCTTTAAGCTGACATCACAATGGTATGGATTTGTATATGGTATTGGAATGTTGGTTCCATTCTTAAAGAAGATTGTTACTGGCTTGAATGTGGAACCATAATAAAATAAGTGAAGCGAGCTATTCTTTTCATGCTTGCATCCATTTGGTATGTGGTCAGAACTATGCTTTAAATGTGTAATGACCGTTATGGGTTTTTAGGTTCTGATGTTTGTAGGGTTGCATTCCGAAGTTCTATAGTTTTCTTGATACATATAGTTGCTAGCTTTAAGTCTTCAACCGTAAAAATGTGGCGTCTGATTCGTGAGAAGCCTGTATATCTTTGCGGTGGAAGGTTGAGCAAAATGCTTCAGGGAGTATTATGGTATTAGTTTTTTTTAACTCTCTTAACCAAGTTTAAAAAGGTTGCCTAGTCTAAGCATGCATTGGCTGCATGCTCTGGATATGCCATGAACTAGATACTCACGTTGCAAGTGGACCCAAAAATAGTATTTTGGGGTTGTCAAGCCCAATATTTGAAAGAATCTTTATGCACTTCTAAAAGTGGACTCCTTAAGATCTATAAGACGAGATGATAAACGGCTCTCTTTTCCTTTATATGAGCCCCTCAGCATCAAAGCTCGTATAATTACGTCTATGTGCATTTGGATCTCTAAAACATCTTATGCAACTTCTGTACCATGAATTGCTTGGGCCTTATATGAAGGCACCACGTAACATGCTTTACCATATTTCACATGTTTATTACATTATAAGGAATGCTTTAATGGTCGAAGCAAACAAAAACTTCTCTCCACAAGATTTCAGAGCCTTCAATCTAAAAGGACTTAAACCCATGCTCCACTCTTGCAACTGTGTTATGTGGGCTGGTCATGCACATTTGCATTTGCATGTGCATGTGTTTGCATGTGCCTGTGTATGTGCCCATGCACAGATTATAATACTTGCCTAAAAGCCATCATTTTTCATGAATTACCATAAATTGAATATTGCTTGTAGTGAAGTATATGAAACTTTTTAAGGAATATATATATATATATACTAGTCATTGCCCGTGCCCATAGGGCACGGTTTATTTAATGGCTGAGTGCCCGTGTCCGTGCCCGTGCCTCCCCCTCCCCCCACACAAATTTCAAGTTCCCCAAAATTTCAAGTTTTCCCCCAAAATTTCAAGTTTTCCCCCAAAATTTATGTCCCCCCAAAATTGTCATTGCCACGTAGGACAAAGTTTTGTCCTAGTAGGATAAGATTCAAAATCTTCATGTTTTATAGAATAGGTATATATATATATATATATATATATATAAGTTAAAATACACAAGATAATAAAGTTATAAGTATTTTCTCCATTGGCATCTCTTCAACATCATATTGATGACATGTTGGACACTTTCCAATCAAAACTTGGCATGTCTTACCCACTTGGAAACAAAATACATGTCCATTCGTGTCCGATACTTATAAATGTGTAACAATTGGTTATTTAAAAATATGTACAAGGCGAAGCATGCTATATATCTATTATAATATTGAGGGGTGTTTTTGAGTGGGGCTGCTGACTAAGACAAAAGGGTGGTAGAAGGATTTCTGAGATTCAATTTTGAGACATCAATGGGTATGATGAGAGTTTGTGAAAATTTTGATGGAAAAACCTAAAATTTTGAGGGGAAAACCCTAAAATTTTGAGGAAAACTAAATCTGAAGGAACCAAATTTTAGGGGAATTAAAATTTTAAATTTTGGAGGAAACTAAATTTAGAGTGAACTAGGGGAAACTAAATTTTTAGGATAACTAAATTTTCTAAGGAACTAAATTTTAATTTTAATTTTTGGGTGGAACTAAATCTGGATGTAACTAAAATTTTAAATTTTGGGAGAGCTAAATCGGGAGAGAACTAAACTTTGGGGATAGCTAAATTCTTAGGGTAACTAAATTTTAGTTTGAATGTTAAAATTTTTTGTTGGTTGGTTGTACATTTTTGGGAGATTTTGAAGAGGTTGTTAATTTTTTGGGTTCGATTTTGAATGGGTTGTAATTTTTTAGGGGAATATTTTGAATGCTATGTGACATATGGTCACATGTTATGACACACACACACATATATAGACAAATTTTCAAATGAGAACATTTCGCACGGAATTTACCGTGCGAAAACATTTTTATTTTTTTGAAATTTTTTTCAAAATTTTTTTCCTCCTTCATTTCATGTTGTTATACACCCCTAAAAAAATAATGGTTAAAAAATAATGTGATCTGTCCTTCGATCAATGTATTACAAAAAGTTGTATTGTTCTGAAACCATTAAATTTTATAACGGGTTGGATCAGTATTCAAATCCCCCCAGGGTTCACTCATTATTTTCCATGGGGTATATAATTGTATGGATTAAACATCAAAAAAATTTTAAATTTTTTCTAAAAAAGTTAAAAATGTTTTCGCACGGTGCGAAAAACCATGTTTTTCGCAACCGAATATTACTATATATATTAGAATAATATATATGTGCTGTCACCGTAATAAAAATTTTCGCGCTGAAGCACACATACATCATTTTTACTTATTTTTTAAATTTGTTTTTTCAAGATTTGTTCTACATATCATGGATGATTAGCATACTAAAAATCAAGTGAATCCAATGTTATTTGATCATCGATCCACTTGTTTCAAATTAAACGGTTTGAGAACAATAAAACTTTTTGTAACAGATAAGTTGAGGGTTAAATTCCCCTATGGTTCATTCATATTTGGGGTTTCAGAATTTTAGAATGGAAACAACCTTGAAGAAATGATAGGAAAGTGGCGGTTTTTATGCTGTGGAAAATTTCCTGTGCAGACAACACATATCCAGTTATCTTTGTTTTGGGAACTGGGGGCTTTCTTAGGCCGTTTTGTGCGCCTCCAGTACAGTTTTCCTTTTTTATTGGTTCGTGCCTGGTAGCTCTGGTGTAAGGTGATCGCTTCCCAGCCTCCCCTTTACTTGCTCTACTTGTTGGTGCTTGCCTAGATGTAGATTTTTGTTTATATTTATATACGCACTCACTTACTTTTCATATATATATATATAGAATAATGGGTATCATACGTCGTATGAGAGAGGACCTCATATTCACACTCACATAAAGGCAATGAGTACAACCAAGTACAAGTCCATGTGGGCTTGTACTTGGTTACTTTATGTGAGAGGGCATATGAGGCCATCTCTCATACGGCGTATGATACCCATTATTCTCATATATATATATATGTATATGTATAACAGAAATACACATATGTAGAGGTGTTCAAGCGTTTGAGTTCCGACAATTGTCATGTTGAATACCTTATATATGTGTTTAAGTATAACATTTATGTTGTCTATAATTCATAATTGAGAAGAATATCAAAGAAGTATAGGACAACCAATATAAGAACCGACAATAATATATCAAACATGGTAAAGAATCTTGATAAATAGCACTATATTATTTGTTTACGTAGAATGTGTGGGCTTCACTTGTATTAGAGAGCTATTCAAATAAAGACTAGTTCTACATTGTTAGGTATCTAAGCGTAACAAACATGCATTGACCCACCCAACCCAATCCTTATCCAACCTAAATTTTTAGGTTTGGGTAGAGCTATAACTATGTATAAGTTGAATCCGGGTTGAACCCGTCATCTATCCTGGATAAAGTTCGGGGCATGCACGCGTACGGTACTCGCTCTAACTTAATACCCTAAGTATAACCGAGCAACAGGCTAACCCTCTTCCCCTGCTTTACTCTCATTCACTCATAATCATTAGAAGCGATTGGTGTCGGTGAGTCAATCCCCTCTCTGTTGAGCTCCTATTTATTGAGTCACTCTTGGTGAGCTAATCGAGCAATTTGGATTTTCGTCCTTAATCATTTACTTATTTTCTTCCTCAATTCATTTAATCTTTTTCAATCATTAACCATCTCGAGCCATTGTCATTCCCTCTAGCAACCTTTAACTTCTACAATGAGATCTTAACTCCAAGGTACTTATTTCTATTCTCGATTTTGATTTTTCTTTCAAAATGCATATATATATATATATACATATATATATACACACACACACATATATATATATAGGGCAATCTTCGGGTGCGAAAAAACCCGTGCGAAAGCCGTGCGAAAACTTGTTTTTTATTTTTTCGAAATTTTTTTTTCAAAATTTTTTTTTGATGTTTAATCCATACAAATATATACCCCAGGGAAAATAATGGGTGAACCCGTTGGGCATTAGAGCCCCCATCCACCCGTTACAAATTTAACGGTATCAAAACGTGCGAATTTGATGAAATGCCTTGATCGAAGACCAAATGACATTATTTCTCAACCATTATTTTTTGAGGGGGGTATAACAACATATAATGAGGGTGGAAAAAAGAATTTTTGAAAAAAAATTTCAAAAAAAAGATAAAAACATTTTCGCACGGTGCGAAATGTTCTCATTTGAAAATTTTCCATATATATATACATATACATATATATATATATATATATCATGGCATATGTTAAAAAGATGCATTTATCATTTTTGATCAATTAATTGTAAAAAGATTGTATTTTAATCAACTTTAGATCATCAATGTGAAAAAGATTTGATTTTTTTTATCAATTTTTAAATCAACAACGATTGAAACATAAGGATATCAAGGGGTTCATGACCTTGAAGCTTGTAAATGTAAGCAACTCTCTTGAAGCGATCGGACTCATATATGTTCCTAGACTATTAGGATGATCAGATTCAGATTACGGGACTATCACTTTATAGATATACAATACAATTTACAATCCTATTAGCACAGTGGGTTGGGACGACACTCAGGTCAGTCGGAAAGGTGCCAACAAGCTCGCATGCAAAAGGCAACCGGTGCGGGCATGAGCCCTCTTTATGCTAGGGTTTGGCCCCGTTTGAGCTTGGATTTGGTTCCGTTTAGGCTTGGGCATGAAGTCAAGTGTGGAGAGAGGAGGCGAGCTGTGCTCATAGTTGTGCAAGCGAAAGAGAGACAATCTAGGACCATGCTAATAAACAAGAGGAAAACGATTATCTTGCAAAATTGAATTTGGTGGAGGTGGCTGAGGGGATACACTCATCTCTTTCATCCACATTTTATTCTATCTTTTTCTTTTCTTGTTAGTTTTTTTATTTTTTATGCATACTATTGTGTCTGACTAGTTATTTATTGGGAATTAATAAATGGTTAGTGAAGAATTGGTTAGAGTTAGTTGAGTGGTTTGTTTATAAATTATAATTATAACTTCTAAAGTTATACCTAAATTCGAAACCGAACCCAAACTTGCCAAACCAAGTGGTTGGATACTGGTGATGCGACTTTCATTCGAGTCGGGGTTGTGTTTGAGATCTTGGATCTAGATTATATCTAAGATGAGTTTGGGTAGACCCATATCTGGGTTGGGTTAAATCTGACCCAACCCGAACCCGATCCTACCCGATCCGTTTGCAACCCTTATAATTATCTAATTTCTAAGGTTTAAATGAGTGTTGGGCCTTTGATTTATTGGTATGAGGTTGTAAGGTGAGGATGTATTGCTCCTATCTACATAATCTAGATATTATATTTTAAAATCAATTGGGCTAGGCAACACGTCATAAGAGTTATGCTTGTTTTTAAGGAAATGGATGATATGTAGCATGAATGAGAAGCAGCTATGCTGTCTTGAGATATTGGATATCGATGAGACCGGCTCCCTAATTATTAGCACACATTTAATTCTTAAGGGACGCTAGCTAGATATTTATGGTAACTATTATTTTAATGCGGCCTTGTTTCTCACATTAAGGGGAGGTAAAGTTCTTTCTATATAAACATGCCTAAGACAAGAATGGAATGATCGTGTCTTTTATTTGAGAAACTTTAAGAAAATAAGAAATCCTTAGAAATGTAGTAAATGGGTTGATGTTAATGCAACACACTTTTGGAAATCCAACTATAGAAAGGAAATGGAGAAGATTCACTTAAATTATTAGTAGGGAGTTTTCAAGAGAAATTACAGTGGAATAAAGAGAAGAATGAAGATTATTTTCATGAACTTGCATTATATTGATGCATGCATTTGGATGTAAATGCAAATATGCTTGTATTTGTGTGTAATAGATTTTTTTAAATAGACAGCCATAGTTATCTTATATATTTCAAGAAATTTAAGAAGTTCCAAGAAAATACTAGCAGTGTAGTTTAGATGTCTAAAAATGTTCATTTTCAATGGGGGTTGTAGATGGCTAGCTAACCTTTGCCAATGGAGCGTAAATTACAAAGATGGACAAGGAAGGTCTCTGAAGGCTGATAAAGAAATGAATCTGATGGGACATAGGTTTAAAGGTTTTAGAGTGTTCACTGTTTGTGTTGAGGTTCGAAATTATTCAATAACTAGCCTTTAAGTAAACATTAATACTTTATGCTTTCCCCAATTTTTGGACGGCCAAAAATTGCAATGAAGGTTTCCAATACAAATTAGTCGGCACATGGCATGTGAGAAACAATATCGATGGGTTATAATTTAAGCTTATCAAATGAAGTGCAAACCTCTAATTAATAAGGAAAGTGTATAGGGTGGGTTGAAAATGATAGCCTTACTAAAGGGCGTTGCATTCAATACGTATGCCAAAGAAGCTAACATACAGATATTCTATACACACACTTGATATATAATTGTTGATAACTAATTGGCTAAATTATTCAAAACTATCTTTAACTTTCACTCTTTTCTTCTTGTAACGACCTGATTTCCGGGGACCATTACAATTTCTAAGAATTTGCATGTGTTGCTGTTTACACGTGAAAACAATATATGCGAAATAGAGATACACTGTAAACAAGATTTTAAATATCGGATATCGGTATCGTATCGGATTGGCCATATTGTTATAGGATATCAGATATTGGGGGATAAATCTGGATACACGCAAATATCGGGTTGGTCATACCGGGTAAGATAAATATACAATAATAATATCATAAATATCCAGGATTGTTCATGTTATCAAAATATCATTAATAAGATCATATAAAATTACGATAAATGCATTAAATAACCGCTAACACTAACATACGAGTATGTAATATATTAATACTACAACTCTACCAATTAACAAAGTATTAAAGCTTAAAATATCGTATGAATTGAAAATGAATTAAAAGATTTTCATAAAGAGTGACTTATCCCACGTTATATAACAAGATCAATCGTCACATGTCTCTAGCACGAATGTTTTGGCATATGCATCTGCTTTCACATCAAAATCAGAAATATTTGAAGAAGATGAATTTGAGAAGGCTGATGGGCCGAGCGGGATTGGGCCGAGAATGAGAAAAAGACAGAAAGGAAAATGAAAAGGAATGAGAGAAAGAAAAGAAAGAAAAAAAGGATGTTAGAAAAATGCATAAAATTCCAAAAATTATATGGAAATATTTCTGGTCATTACACTTCCAAACTATATTTAAGTTTTTAAATTATTGCCAAAACTACCTCTCGATTGTCACATGTTAAATTGATTGTCACATGACTGTCATGTGATCATTTTATTGTTATTGTCAAGACTACCTTCAAATCTACCACAGCTTAGTTAATGAAGCTTCAACAAAGCCATTAGATTGCAACCAGTTAAAATTTGTTTGTGTAAGCAAAAAAACAAATAAAG
This sequence comes from Scilla litardierei, assembly GCA_030789695.1. Lineage (NCBI taxonomy): Eukaryota > Viridiplantae > Streptophyta > Magnoliopsida > Asparagales > Asparagaceae > Scilla > Scilla litardierei. The sequence goes on from CM061142.1 coordinate 96,592,565, forward strand.
ACGCCGTACATCATTTCCCAATAGTTTCCCAACCATTGAATTTTCATTTTTATCCTGTTTCAATTGAACTCTTTTAGCACCTTTGTTATTTGAGATGGAAAGAGAATTCTTTCTTCGTATTTTCATTGAAAAGTAAGGTACATTTATATACAACATTAAGGATCTACTTTAGGAAACTAGCTAATTGACAACTAATACACACACTTTAGGAAACTAGCTAATTGACAACTAATAAGGAAACTAGCTAATTGACAACTAATACACACACTTTAGAAAATTAGCTAATTGACAACTAATATAGAGCTAACACTCCCCCCTCAAGTTGGACCATAGATATTAATCATGCCCAACTTGTTACAAAGATAATCAACCCGAACCCTATTTAAAGATTTTGTACGATGTCCCCTAGTTCTCCAGTCTTCACATATCCGGTAGAAATCAAGCCTTGAATTTTCTCACGAATAAAATGGCAATCAATTTCAATGTGCTTAATTCGCTTATGAAACACAGGATTCGATGCAAAATGAAGAGCAGCTTGGTTATCACACCACAGTTTTGCTGGTACTGAAGTTTTAACTCCTACTTCAGTCAAGAGTTGATATATCTACACTACTCACACAAAGACTGTGCCATGGCCCTATATTCTGACTCTGCACTGGATCGTGATACATGTTTTGCTTCTTACTCTTCCATGAGACCAATTTTTCTCCAACAAAGATACAAAACCTGAAGTGGATCTTCTATCCATTTTGGAACCTGCCCAATTTGCATCTAAAAAGCATTCAATATGAGTGTGCCCATGATTTGCATACACGATACCCTGTCCTGGTGCTCCTTTCAAGTAACATAAAATTTGCTCTAACGCTGCTCAATGATGAACTGTTGGGGATGCCATAAACTGGCTGATAACACTAACCGAATATGCAATATCTGGACGAGTCACGGTAAGGTAATTCAACTTCCCAACTAATCTTCGATATCTCTCAGAATCTTCCAGTAGTTCCCCATCTCATGTGAGGTGCATGTTCAGAGTCATTGGAGCACTACAAGGCTTTGCTCCCAATTTTACTGTCCCAGTTAATAGGTCGAGGACATATTTTCTCGGTGATAGAAATATACCTTTTCTACTCCTTGTAACTTCAACACCCAAGAAATACTTTAGCACAAGTATCCCAAGTCCTTCGTGTGAAAGTGAGTATGAATGAACGACTTAAGAGATGAGATTCTAGTAGTATCACTCCCAGTGATAACGATGTCGTCCACATACACAACTAACAGAATGATACCAGCTCCTGATTGCTTGAAGAACGCAGAGTGGTCGGACTTACTTTTCATCATACCAAACTTTTCAATAGCCTGACTAAATTTTCCAAACCAAGCATGTGACTCTGTTTCAAACCATACAAAGGTTTTCGAAGATGACAAATGCGCCATGACTTCCCTTGAGCAACAAAACCAGGAGGTTGCTCCATATACACCTCCTGAAGATCACCACGGAGAAAAGCATTCTTGATATCAAGTTGATGTAAAGGCCAATTATGAGTAGCGGCCATTGAAATAAACAATCGAATAGATGTCAATTTTGCAACAGGAGAAAAAGTATCAAAATAGTCCACTCCATAGGTCTGAGCATAGCCTTTAGCGACAAGGCGAGCTTTCAATCTGGCAACTGACCCATCCGGATTGACCTTAACTGCGAATACCCATTTGCATCATATAACCCGTTTCCCTGAAGGTAAATCGACCAAGTCCCAAGTGCCATTGTCATCTAAAGCATTCATTTCCTCTATCATTGCATCATGCCAACCAGGATGAGATATGGCCTTACAGACAGTTTTAGGAATAGAGATAGAGTCAATAGAAGCAATAAAAGAACAAGAGGATGATAAGCCGTTATAAGAAACAAAAGAAGAAATAGGATACGTACACTGGCGTTTACCTTTGCGTAACGCAATAGTAAGATCATTGCTTGGGACTGGATCTGATGACGAAGGAGTTGGTGCAGGACATAAATCAAGAGGTGGACGCCTGAAGTAGACTTGAGTAATAGGAGGCTTGCCAAGATCTGGTTCGGAGACATGTGCGGAGGTTGTGATAAAATAGACCAACAAATCATCATCCTCCCTCGACGAGTCTGAATGGGTGAAGATGGAAAATGAGGAGTGTCTTCCATGAAGGTAACATCAATGGAGACAAGATATTTGTTAAGACTGGGACAATAACACTTATTACCTTTCCGAAGACAGGAATAACCCAGGAAGACACACTTCAAAGACTTGGGATCTAATTTAGTAATATGCAGACGAACATCCCAAACAAAATAAGTACTACCAAATATCATTGGGTCAACAAGAAACGACTTATTGGAAAAAATAATTTTGTAAGGGATCTCACCATGAAGAACAGAGGATGTCATGCCGTTAATGATAAAACAGATTGTAGAAACTGCATCGACCCAAAAAGGTTTAGGAACGTTCATTTGAAATAGAAGGGCTCGTGCAGTTTCAAGAAGATGTCTGTTTTTACGTTCTGCCACACCGTTTTGGGATGGAGTATCAACACAAGAGGTTTCATGAAGCATGCTATGCGGACTCATATAAGATTGAAATGAAGTGGACGTATATTCTTTGGCATTATTATCACTTCACAAAGTTCGGATAGAAACATTAAATTGACTTTTAATCTCAAGCACAAACTGCACAAAACTGAGAAAATAACTCGGAATGATTTTTCATGAAAAATAACCAAGTTACATGAGAATAATCATTTACAAAAGTAACAAAAATACCTAAATCCAGGTATAAACAAAATAGGACAAGGAACCCAAATATCAGAGTGAACTAATTCAAAAGGAATACTAGCACGTTTATTGACTCTAGGACTTGAACTAAGACGGTGATGTTTTGCAAATTGACATAACTTACAATTTAAAGAAGACACTTTACTATATTGTGGACAAAGTTTCTTGAGCAAAGGGAGAGATGGATGACCCAACCGACAATGAGCCTCGAAAGGAGAAGTGACACTAGAGCAAGCAACATACTTTGGGAGCGATGTGTCAAGAATGTAGAGGCCGCCAGACTCATGTCCTTTACCAATAATCTGCTTCATCATAAGATCCTGAAATAAACAATGATCAGGGAAAAATGAGATACAACGGTTAAGATTATGTGTGAGTTGACTGACAGAGAGCAAATTAAAAGATAAATTAGGTAAATGTAAGATAGAGGATAGAGGAAGCAATGGGGTAGGATTGATAGTGCCAGACCCACGAACACAAGATGGAGACCCATCAGCTAAAGTAACGGTAGGAGTGGAAGCATTGGACTGAAAAATAGAGAAGAGACTAGAATTACATGTGATATGATCTGTGGCACCAGAATTAATGACCCATTTGGAGGATGAGGAAACAAGGCACGTGTTGGATTTACCTGAATAAGCAATAGCAGTGATTCCTGATATTGTGGGAACTTGACAAATTCATCGCCAGAGACGATGACTGATTTATTCTCAGGCATAAGTCCTCGAAACACACAAAAATGGTGAAAAAAGGAATAAATAACACAAAATCCAAACTTTGTCCCAAAGGAAGTCAAATAAGAGAAATTGGATTGAAACAAACAAGAGAACCAAAGACATGTAGCTGGCAGAGCGGCGGCTGAGCAGTGTGCCAAAAAGAACCATAAAGCACTCAAACCCTAATTTCGAATTTCTAATGGCTTTGATACCATGTTATTTGAGATGGAAAGAGAATTCTTTCTTCATATTTTCATTGAAAAGTAATGTACATATATATATAACATTAAGGATTTACTTTAGGAAACTAGCTAATTGACAACTAATACACACACTTTAGGAAACTAGCTAATTGACAACTAATATAGAGCTAACACACCTTGGCCATCACAAGCACATGGAAGAGGCAACCACACTTGAAAGAGAAACTTGCGAATGTAGTCTTCGGAGCGATATTGAATTGTATGCTCGACTTTTGACTCTATATAAACGGCGATAAATTGAAACTGGCAACGAGCACGCTAGCCAGATAATAATAAAATTTGTTTGTTCAAGGTCATTGCAGAGATCGTGTTCTTGGGGCATACCAAATTAGCTTGATCTAGGGTTGGCTTTCTACACCCCTTTCAAATTAGATTTGGGTTGATGACATGAAATTGTTCGTGTTTACCTTCTTTACGAGCAAACAATGATTAGAAAAGAATGAAGGGATAACTAAACAAAAATTATTAAACATTAAAATTTTCAAATTTCACTTCTAATTCATAACTATTGCCAAATATAGAACCAGAATCCATGCTTGGGGAACACCAAATTTTTCTACTAATCTAAGAGAAGAAATAGAAAACATCATGCAGTTTCTCTTGGAAAAGGTGTAAATTTTCAAACTTTGATAGTAACATTTCAAATTTCCTTGCGATGCAATGTTTCTAATTTGGCGGGAACAGAATCGTGAGTCTTGAGTGGCAGACACTGAGACAGGAATCTACTTCAGCTCTAAGCCCTTGCCTTCCCTTTATCCCTCAGACATTGTCCAACTCGGGTTTTGTTATTTATGTGGCGGGAATGGCGGCTCTAGGGTCATTGGTGTATGGCATCCTAGGCTGTCAAGATCTCCTCATTGCTAGGGGAAGTTGGGCCCACCATTGCCATCAACCACAATAAAAAACAACAGTGGTCAATTTTGGATAAAAAGTTTTTTATTTTTTAGTTTAATTAGAGAATTGAGGTAATCAAGGTTGACCACCGTGGACAGAACCAGTAAAGAAGGGTAAATATGTCATTTGTTACTTCAGCTAGAATATAACTGATTTAGGGTAGTTTTGACTTAAAGTTTATGTTTTTTTTGAATAATTTTGAAACTTAAAAGTAGTAGTTAATAAAAAAAGTGAAAGTTAAAGGTAGTTTTTACAGTAACTAATCTATTCGAAAGCTTAAGACAATGATGGTCGGATTGTAAGTCTTTTAATCCAGAACACCCAGTACCTAATGTCACTGGGAAGGGCTACATGCTGTTTTACATATGGATGATGACAATGTAAGGTGGAACTAGGTTTCTTTTTTCTTTAATGTTGCATTGGGTTTTGAAGAAATGAGCTGTGCTACTACCACTACCATGTTATTACTTATAAGTGAATTTACACACAAGCTTAAAATGATAAAGGGTACAGCCTTTGTTTTTTCACAAATGCCCTGTGATAATGTCATCTAACTTTTCCAGTTTAGGCATATTATACCGGTTAATTCTATTATGTGCAAATCATAATCTATCATACAATTGAGGGATGTTTTGAATAGGTTTGCTCATTAGAACAAAATGATTGGTAGAAAGACGGTTGAGATTTAATCTTTAGGAATCAATGGTTAGGATGAGAGTTTGTGAAAATTTTGAGGGACCCTAGAATTTGGGAGAACTAAATTTGGAGGAAATTAAATTTTGTATGAAATTAAAATTTTAAATTTTAAGGGAAATAAATTTTTTGGGAGGAACAAAATTCTTCGGGGAACTAAATTTTAATTTAAAATTTTACGGGAACTAAATCTGGAGGGAACTAAATTCTAGTAGGAACTAGAATTTTAAATTTTGGTGGAAACTAAATATAGATGAAACTAAATTTTGGGGGAACTTAAATTTTTGGGGTGGACTAAATTCTTTCAGGGGAACTAAATTTTAGTTTGAATGCGGTTAAAAAATTTTGTTGGTGGGGAATATTTTGAAGGTTGTTGCAATTTTTTTTGGGGAGGAGAGAATTTGAATGTGTTGAAATTTTTCGGGAAAATATTTTCAATGCCTTGTGACCTATGGTCATGGTTTATGACTTAGTAATCTTATATAGGAACAGTTTCGTATAACAAGTCTCACCATATTCTCATTACGTTCAAACAGCTGCACATTAATCTTTTTTTTTCATAAGGTGGGGGTATTGCTTCTTATATATAAATTTGAAGTTTTTAATGAATGTTATAATTGGATTTAATACATTTTTTAAAAAAATGTTAGGTAATCCCCTATATCACCCCTTAATAGTGTGTCAACGTTTTATAAACTGAAAAGTTTCTTAGAAATTTGATGCTGCTTATCCAAGTAATCTCTTGCTGTCCTACTAAATGTCAATCCAAATTTGAGCAAATGGTAGTGTTATTAACGTCCATCTTCACTGCATACTTGGTTCTTGCCCATAAAGGTATAAATGTGCAAGTTATTGCAAATGGCTGTCTTCTGCTCGATATTCAACCCAAAGTAAATTCAACAGTCAGTAGACCCGGCAAGGTTGAATTGCGAGTGAGACTCGAAAAATGAGCGATGAACTTAAATACGGCATGCTTTTCCTTGTTAGATCAAGTTAAACTTTGTAACCTCTCTTTGAAAGCTAAATTAGATATATTGTTTAAATTTGATGTTATAATATATTGTATGTAGCAGAGACGTGTAGCTACTAGCTTAATAAAGGACCTTGTAAGCCAGCCTGGTTTGAATCTGCAATAAAATTTATAACCATGCTCAGTAAAGGCCAAACAAGACAAAGATCAATTATTATTTGCTCATTTAGTAACATTTACTATTTAATTCTTACCTAATAGTTAGTGTGGTTAACTATGCATTATATATTGACTTATTGACGGATGACATTATTTGAGAACTGAAAATCTCAAAATTTGTAACCATCATTGAAGGTTAGAAAAATTAATTTAAGCTCACTAATTGCTAACAGCTTTTGTTAATTCGAAACGAGGGAGCCAAACTTGTACTATGTGATTATGGTTCTATATTGTAGATAGTGTTAGGAATAAACTCTCTTGTATTATTCCAAGGGCAATAGCCCGATATATATAGAGTACATGGAATGGTAAATAAGCACAAAAGACCCTAGACAAAGGAAATACATATACATCTAACACACCCCCTCAAACTCATGGTGGATCAACAACACTGAGTTTGGAAAAATAAAAACTGTGCTGTGCTCTAGTTTGGGCCTTTGTGAAGAAATCCGCGAGCTGAAACTCAGAAGGCACATACTGTAGAGCAATAACCTTATCCCGTACCTGTGAACGCGTAAAAGAGGTGTACACACCAATGTGCTTGGTGAGCTCATGCTTCACCGGGTCACGAGCAATACTGATGGCACCTGTACTGTTAGACAACAAAGGAGTAGGTGTGGAAATGGGGATGCCAAAATCCTCAAGTAACCAACGTAGCCAAATAATCTCTGCTGTCAACAAGGCCATAGCACGCAACTCAGCCTCTGCACTCGATCGAGAAACCGCCTGCTGCTTCTTGGTCTTCCAAGTGATGAGAGAGCCACCCAGGAAGACGCAATAGGCAGATAGAGACCGACGATCAGAAGGATCACTGGCCCAAGTCGCATCAGAGTAAGCATGGAGCTGTAAAGGGCCAGAGCGTGGAAAGAATAATCGACGGTGGCTGGTCCCGCGCAGGTAACGCAGGACACGAAGAAGGTGGCTGTAGTGGAGCTGAGTAGGTGCAGAAACAAACTGGCTCAAGATGTGCACGGAATATGAAATATCCGGTCGAGTGATCCCAAGATAGACCAGACTGCCAACAAGATGGCGATAACGAGTGGGGTCCGGAAGAGGCTCACCGTCACTAGAGCAAAGGTGTACATTCAGCTTCATCGGTGTATCAGCGGTACGCTGATCAACAAGAGAAGCCCGATCAAGAAGATCCTGAATATACTTCTCCTGGGAGAGATAGTAGCCATCAGGTGTGGAGGAAAACTCAATCCCCAGAAAGTAACGAAGAGGGCCAAGATCCGTCATAAGAAACTGCTCGCTCAGCCGTGCTTTCACAAAAGCAATAAACTGGGGATCATCTCCAGTGATAATCATATCATCCACATACAAAAGGAGAAGTGTCCGACCACGAGATGAAGTATGAACAAAGAGAGCAGGATCATGATCACTCGCTATAAAAGCAGCAGCAGTGACGACAGAAGAGAACCGCTGAAACCAAGCACGGGGAGCCTGCCGAAGACCATATAGAGAGCGACGAAGGCGACAAACCATGCCCTCTGGGACAAAATAACCAGGTGGTGGTCGCATATAAACCTCCTCATCAAGAACGCCATTGAGAAAAGCATTCTTGACATCAAGCTGGGAAATAGTCCATGAACGAACAGCAGCAACAGCAATAAGACTGTGAACAGTAGTCATATGAGCAACAGGAGCAAATGTCTCCTCAAAATCTATCCCATGCTCCTGCTGAAAACCGCGCGCTACAAGACGAGCCTTGTAGCGCTCCAGAGTACCATCAGATCTGGTCTTGACCTTGTAAACCCACTTGCACGTGATAGGACGAACACGGGCAGGCAGGGGTACAAGATCCCACGTACCAGTACGCTCAAGCGCAGCAATCTCCTCTGCCATAGCATGCTGCCACTCCTGGTGAGCAGCGGCATCCCGATAAGAGGTCGGCTCGGCAAGAATAGCACCCAGAGAAGTAAACCGACCAGGAGGGCGTAGTGAATCACGATCACGAAGGTGGTAACGAGGAGGGTCACTGGAGGAAGAGGGCAACTCAGGAGAAGGCACTGCAGGAGGATCCTCGACTCGCTGACGACGAGTGTAGTGAAGAGGAAAGGGAGAAACAAGTCCTGGGGTAGGTGCAGAGGTGACCGGAGGCACAGGGGGCACTGGTGTTGGAGCTGAGGGCACATGTGATGGAGGGATGGGTGGTGGAATGGTGGATAGTGGACTATCAGGAAAAATGAGAAACAAGAGAGGCTCAACAATAGAAGCCGGACTGGAAGATGAAGAAGGACGAGACTCATCAAAAGTCACATCACGAGAAATCCGCATCCGTCGAGCTACAGGATCCCAACACTGATATCCCTTGTGCACATCACTATATCCAAGGAAGACACACTCAGCAGACTGGGCTGTCAACTTGGTGCGCTCACGAGGGGCCAACAAGACATAGCAGACACAACCAAAAAGACGAAGCTCAGGGTAAGACGACAGATCTGGAGGTGGTGTAGGAAGGCGCTCAAGTGGAATCGCATCCTGAAGAGGGGAAGATGGCTGCATGTTGCTGAGATATGTAGCAGTAGATACAGCCTCAGCCCAAAACTGAGGGGGAACAGAGGAAGCAATCATAAGGGCACGAGCAGTCTCAAGTAAATGACGATGCTTGCGCTCAGCAACGCCATTCTGGGCATGAGCCCCAGGACAGGAAAACTGTGAGAGAGTGCTCTGGGTATCAAGAAAGGCACGAAGGTGCCGAGATAAGTATTCTCCAGCAGAGTCAGCACGAAGAACCCGAATGGGAGTGCTATACTGTGTACGGATCATGGTAGCAAAAGATTTATAAATAGATAAAACCTTAGTACGAGAGGACATAAAGTATATCCAAGTGTAGCGAGAAAAATCATCTATAAATATAATATAGTAGCGATGACCCCCTTTCGAAACGAAGGGGGCCGGACCCCATACATCTGAGTGAACAAGATCAAAAGTACTCTGAGAGACAGACTCACTAGTAGGATAAGGTAGCGTAACTGTTTGCCAAGTTTACAGCCCATACAGTCTAAAGACATATCACCAGAGACAGACCCTAATAAACCTCTACGAACCAAAGAAGAAAGACGCGAACCACAGAGATGTCCTAAGCGATGATGCCACTGGACAAACGAACCGGTGGAGGATGCAGCAGAGGCGGAGGCAATAGTGGTGATGGGAGGACTGGCAGAGGCAGCGGAAGGAAGATGAAGCCAGTCAAGCTCCCAAAGACGCGGAGAATCACGCCTGCGGGGGCCAGAACCAACTAGATTGCCCGTGCGACGATCCTGGATAGTACACGAGTCAGAATCAAGAATAACACGACAGCCATGGTCAGTAAGTTGGCCTGCCGGCATAAGCTGCATGGTGAGTTTTGGAACGAGGGACACAGCAGGGACATGAAAAGTGGGATTAGAAAGTGTGCCTAGCCCTGTAACTGAAAGTGGGGTGCCATCTGCAGTGAGAACTGTGACAGGGCTGGAGGGAGTACTAATGGAATGTAAAGTGGTAGAGTCAGGAGTCATATGAAATGAAGCACTAGAGTCAAGGATCCAAGGAGAGGTACTTGAGGTGGTGGAAGATGGTGTCGCGGTACCTGGAGGCTGACTGGCAGAAGAAGCAGAGTCGGATGCCCCAGAAGCAGAGATCCGATGAAATAACTTGAGAAGCTCCTGCTCAGTATCAGATGGGGTAGTGCTCCTCTGATAGGGGAAACCCCTAGTGTCAGTCTCCTTCTTCTTGGCAGCAGTCTGATCCCTCCGCTTCTTGTGACACTGCGCCTCCACATGTCTGTCTCGGTGGCAGTAGGTGCAGCGTCTGGTGTCACCTCGCACGGGTGCTGTAGCAGAAGGCAGATCTGGTGTGATAGGAGCAGAAGAAGCAGGAGCACGAGTCGCCAAAACAGAAGCAGAAGGTGCCACAAGACCAGCAGTACGAAGACGAGTCTCCTCAGTACGAATAGCAGCAATAACCTCCAAGAACGTCACGCGTGGGTGACGGGCAAGCAGCTGGGCACGTATCTGCTCGAACTCAGGCCGAAGTCGGGTCAAAAAGTCATAGACCCGACGAAGCTGCAGGTGGGAGTGCTGATGCTGACAACACTGGCAGATACGACAGATCGCTGGTCCCAAAGAGTCGAGCTGACGCCAGATAGCAGATATCTGTGTATAGAACTCATCGACCGTGGCATCACCCTGCTGAAGAGCCTGCTCCTGTCGGACGACAGCAAGGTAGAGGGAGTCACCGGTAGGCTCATAGTGAGAGCGAAGATGATCCCACATCAGCTGAGACGTCGCCAAACTCACAATGTCGCCAGTCAGGGACACATCAATGCTAGCGATGAGGATGTTGGCGGCACGAGCATCGTCATCACACCACCGTCGATAGAGAACATCCTGAGAGGAATAAGCAGCAACAGCGGTCGCATACGCATCGGTTGCCGCCTTCTTGGCGGTGTCATCAGCAGTGGGGGGAGTGGTGTCTCGCTGGGAAGCACCGGTCGCGGTGGGCAAGGAAGATCGCCGGTGAGAAGGTCCCAAAGGCGTTGACCGCGCATATGGAGATGAATGTGCGGTATCCACTCCTTATAATTAAGGCCATCAAAAATCAACGAACACCGAGGGATAGCAACATGATGATGATGAAGATGTAGATCCGTAGGAGACACCATATGAAGGGGGCACCAGCAGCGGTGCGGCGCGGAACGGGCGCAGGCGGATCGGGCGAGGCGCGGATCGGCGCGGATCGGGCGAGGCGCGAATTCGGGCGCGGCGCGGATCGGCGCAGTAGCGGGGGGCGGACGCAGTAGCTATTGCCGAAGCTGGCGACGGAGTAGTCCCAGTAGAGGGAGACAACGGATCGGCCAGAGACGTAGGATCGGTCGCCTCGACTCTTGCGGATTGGAGTCGACGGCGTTGGGAAAGGGCGAGGCCGAGGTGGGACGTGGACCAGGTGACCTTGATCAGAAGCTCCTTTTGGGAGGACAGCTGGCTGCGGTACAGGCTGGTGATGGCCGTCTGGACACGAAGAGGAAGATGAACGGGCTGACGAGGGGGTGCTTGGCGTTGGCGGATCGCGCAGCGGATGAGGGCGGATTAGGGCGCAGGCGCAGGCGGAGCGGACGGCGCAAGCGCAGCGGATGAGGGCAGGCGCATGCGCATCGGATCTCGCAGTAGCGGGGGGGGGGGACGCGCAGGCAGATCGCGCAGCGGATGAGGGCGGACGGGGCCGGCGCGTGGGAGACGCGGGCGCGAGGCGGACGCACGGGTGGGAGACGCGGCGGGGGAGAGAGCAAAAAGACGGCTAGGGTTTAGGTTAAACCTAGCTCTGATACCATGTTAGGAATAAACTCTCTTGTATTATTCCAAGGGCAATAGCCCGATATATATAGAGTACATGGAATGGTAAATAAGCACAAAAGACCCTAGACAAAGGAAGTATATACATATACATCTAACAGATAGTTCCTCCATGAAGCGGGTCAGGGTAAGTTCAAGCTGGGGTCGAACCTGCCTAGGTTCAATTAAACTGTCTTGTTCCTTAATTGGCGGCCTTTTTTTCATAGTTGAAGGTCCGAAAGCAGAGCCCCTATATTAGAGGAGAGTTCCCACAGACAGAAAATAACTCATCGAAGACAATCAAACAGCAGCCTCCTACACCGGCGGACTGGCCATACTGCCTGAAATAAGCTCATTTGGCACCTTGTTGTTTCTTGAGTGTTTCCTCAAGTTTCCAATATCAGTTGGCCACGTAATTCCCTAAAAATTGCTCTTGTATGTCTTCCATTCCATTCAGATCATCCACCTTTGTGTTCTTTTAGATATCTGCTGAGTTTCTTTACCATTAAGATGACATCATCACTTCGGTGGGTTAATCTGTCTGTGTTGCAACAGCAAGTAATCATTAATTACCAAAAAAAATAGCAAGTAATCACAAGAGCAAAAAGAGGGTGGGCAGGTGGAAATATGGGTTTTCTGCCCCTGCACCTCTGGGGCATACAAGGTAAAATCTGGGCCCGTTTGATTTATTCTTAATTAATTTCTGGAGTTAATCATGTAGTTCATTTTGAGATAATTATTGAGTTTATTTTGTGAAATCCGAGATGAGAGACTCGAATGAAGAAGGTTTATACTCAGTCATTTTTTGATTTCTTTTAGAGGGAAAAAGACTTTGAACAATTACTATAAAATTAAGACTTTGAATTACTTTTGTACTATTGATCATAATCATTTCTGCCAGATACAAAGTAATAATTTGTGGAATTACTTTTGTGCTATTGATCTATTTCATGAAGAGTCATTCATACTTTGCATAATTGTTAAATTCTATGATAAAATTGTGAATTGTGAGCCAGGATAGATTAATTCTATAATAAAATTGAATATGAATCCTATGATAGAAACAAGATTTAAATTTCACAGAGTTTTCAAATGAAGTTCACAAGTTTATGAAAATTGCTCGCTCTTGAGTTGAATGGCTTGAACTGGAACATAGTTTGATTCAAAAGGCCATAGAATATATTCCGCAATTTACTTCTGAAAATCCACAAACTTTACAAACAGAGAAAAGAAAAGCATTATCGAAAACAATTCATATCCATCCACCTTCCATTGCAAAGACCAACGTTAGTGGAAAACGGATCAAAGGATGAGGGGGAAGGCAAGAGAAATAGCATCGAAACCTCTGCAGTTTGTCGATGTTGTAACAAGCTCGTGCATCACGATAGCCGTAATTATCCAATGAAAGAAAGGTATTTTTTTCATATGTTGAAAGAAAGGTAATTATCCAATGTTGATTGAGCCTTTCCTTCACAAAAGCGATGGGCGTGAAGTGGATCTACTTTGATGCCTGCCTATGTTTAATATTGTTATCCATAAGTGTTGTATTTCCTCTCTTTCATGCTGTTTCCTCTCAATATGCAAAGCCCATTGACAGGGGTTTCAACTGGAAATTATTTTCAAAGTTCTGCTTGCTTCTAATACATTTCAGAAAATAGCCTAAATGCTGATGTACGAAATTCCCAATTATGAAGTTGTTTACGTTTAAATGTATGCCCAAATCACAGATAACAAATCTTTAGACATTGATAGTCGTATTACAGTATTGGCTCCATAGTTGAATAATACTCCTCCACTTGTTGCAGCTGACATTAATCATGCCATGATACATTAAAACATATACCTATACATATTAGAGTTGTGTACAAGAGCTTCAGCATGCATGCATGCATCATATACATTTTATACATGTAAATCCCTGAATGCACATGCAATAGTTGCTAGGATAGAACTTTCATCTAAATCTGCATTTCCAACACATTCATCCTGTTAATTGATATGCTTGATTGCGTATTAACTTAGATTATTTTATTATATGCAGCTGAAACTGTCTTGTTAGCTTTTCAAAACTACATTTTGATGCTTGGCACTTCTGTGATGGTACCGGCAGCACTTGTCCCTTTGATGGGTGGGAGCGATGTGAGTGCAAAATTCTATTTGATTGAGCAAATAACTTACTGCTTTGCTCATTTCTCCTTTTCATTTCATTTCATATACATTTCCATCACAGGGAGATAAGATCAGGGTCATTCAAACTCTATTATTTGTATCTGGCATCAATACCCTTCTGCAAGCACTATTTGGAACACGCTTGCCAACCGTCGTCGGTGGTTCTTTTGCTTATATTATACCCATCCTTTACATCATACGTGACTCATCCTTGCAGCGGATTCCTGATCCACATGAAGTAAGTTCACATTCTTCTTTTTTCAAATACCGAAATTAGAACTCTGTGCAAGTGACCATATTCTTTATGGAATATAAGCTTTCACCTGTCTAGTCGATTATAAAAATGCCAAGATACAATGAGCCGTCTGATTAAACCTTAATTTGCAGAGATTTCTACACACCATGCGAGCGATCCAAGGAGCATTGATTATAGCATCAAGTTTACAAATAATACTTGGTTACAGTCAGCTTTGGGGAATTTTTTCAAGGTAACACTTTAATTGATTCTTTCTTAGTTGACTCCATAGCTTGATTATTTGCGTTTGTTCTTTCTTTAAATTTTGCAAGATTTTCTCAGGTTTTTCAGCCCTCTTGGCATGGCTCCTGTCATAGGATTGCTTGGTCTGGGGCTATTTCAACGAGGTTTTCCTGAGGTATATCAGTGTTTCTTGAATGTTTGATTTTCTTGTAACTTTTCTGTGTGTGTGTTTGAAAGAGTTCTGTATGCTTGCATCTTTTGCTCTTTAGGTAGGAAATTGTGTGGAAGTTGGTATACCAATGTTTTTGTTGCTTGTTGGTCTATCGCAGGTAATTTGCAACGAACTAGTAACTAGTATTATGTTTAGTAAACTATTCCTACACTAATGCTTTTCCTTTGACGAAAAATAATACTCGTCTTTCACATATGCAGTATTTGAAGCACTACCGACCCTTCAGGGATGTTCCCATCTTTGAACGCTTCCCTGTTCTCATATGTGTTACGATTGTTTGGATATACGCTGTAATCCTTACGGCAGGAGGTGCATACAGACATAGACCAATTAGAACGCAAAATAGTTGCAGAACTGATAGAGCGGACCTTATATCCACAGCCCCTTGGTTAAGTACCTGGAAGACTTGTTCTTCTATATGATGTTTGGTCGGATCAATTGTCTTGCTTACAATAGAATGGTGCTTTTAACAGGTTCAAGTTTCCATATCCTTTGCAATGGGGCGCACCAACATTTGATGCTGGTCACGCAGTTGCTATGATGGCTGCGGTGCTTGTGTCTTTAACAGAGGTAATATCTCACAGTGCTTTCCCGAGCGGTTAGAAAGTCCTTTCACACCCTTTTCCCCTTGCAGTCAACTGCTGCATACAAGGCCGCGTCACGCCTAGCAATTGCCACTCCTCCTCCTGCGTATGTTTTGAGCCGAGGTATTGGCTGGCAGGTTAGTTGGTTAATGTGGTTCGCCATGAGAATTTTCTCAATTTTTGCTTGACTTGTTTTGTCTTAAGCCCATTTTCAGTTCTATGATCTCTATTATTTAGCATATTTAGTTCACATCTAGTATGCTCAAATAA
>CM061142.1:98516678-98566678 GCA_030789695.1 Scilla litardierei
CAGAGCACCGAACCCACGCCGCCGCTTGACTCCACCTCCCTCAGCGAAGGTCGCCCCCAGCTCGAAGCTCCGCCTGTCGGACACCAGAGGTTTCCGCCGCTTCCTCCGACCGTCCACAAGCTCGCTCCGCCACTGCTCAGCTGCAGTCGCCGAAGAAGCCCACGAACCCACCAGAGAGAACGCCATCTGCCTTCCCCAAGCACCCGTCGCCGCTGCTCCGTCGCTCGCCTGGCCGCTCCGACTCCTCCACGCCGCACCCGAGCAGCCGAAGACCTCTCCAACGAGTCCCCCTCCCATGCACAACTCGAGCGAACAACGAAGCGACGAAGGTGGGGTTTTAAATCTCAAACGTTTTTATAAAACAATATGTATACGTATTGTTTTGGGTATTTCAGTATTTTATAAAATAGGTTATATAAGAATAAATGGTTTTAAATTGATAACTAATTATATAAGCCTCAAAAAAATGTGAGGCTACCTCCAGAAAATTAGAAATGACATTCTGGACCCAATGGCACTAGTTTCATCTTGATCTGATGCTTAGTTTTTTCAGAATTAATTTTTAAGCCTAAAAGTTAAATATGTTATTTTCATTCAAAAATCCGTAACTTGATATTTTCACGTATACTAATATGTGAGAAAAATATATGTTAAAGTATTCTCCGAGACGGCCATTTTGACAGTTCATTTGTAACTTTCCGATAGCGATTGCACCCAGAAGAAAAGTTTGAATAATTACGTCACAAATTGAAAAATAGTTTTTAAATTATTTTTGGGCTTTTAAAAATTATAAAAATTACAATAAGCTTTTGAAAAATATTTTTCTCATATGGTAAAATTATTTTCAACATATCTAGTCTATAGAAAATTTTAGAATGCTTTTCGACGACGTTTCAATCAGTTTAGAAAATCAAACGATCAGGTTAAATAGGTAGAAAATAGTGTGCTCTTTAACCGGCTGTTTCTTGTGTTTACAGGTACCAATCCTCGTGCACCAGCTTCCTTGGAAGCTCTAGCTCTAACCTCGTCTTGCTACGACAAGCTTGATAATGTAAGTCACTTTAATTCTAGACTTAGAAACTAAGTAAGTGTATATGTATGAACTTAGGATGCTTAACTTGGGCAAATTGTGTGCTAACGAAACTACCACTCTTAAACCAACTGTTTTGTATTCCATGTTTGTTGGACTTGTTTTTATCCTCAAATTTCTTAGCACCCACTTTGCTTTACTTCCTGGTTTTCAATAAGAAAGTCAACCAATGGTCCTGGTTTAACTATCATCGTAAACAAGGAATTGATAACAGCATGTGATATATCTCGTAGAATGACTTGTGAAAAAAACTTATGGAATATCTCGTGGAATATCTCGTGAAATGTTTAAAGGAATATCTGTAAGAACCATGAAACCAACACACATGACACTAGGGTTTTGGGGTAACTCATTGTAGAGAAAGTGTGGGAGCTATGACTGGAGTCACTCTCTCTCGTCTCGTCTCGTCTCGCTTTAAAAGTATGTTGTGGTTGACACCCGGAATTGGCCTCCAGTGGCAATGGAGATGACCCATGGTTGCTTATCATACTTTCCTACATGAGTCACAACACATAGTTTAGTTCGTTACTGCCAAACATCAAAACAACTATTGATTGCTCGTCTTATTCAGTACTTTGCATGTTTAATATCGTTATAATCCATGCCTCCTAGTCTCACCATTGTTACTCTTACATTTTGCTCGTTGTACTTGCACGATCACCTTTACATTATGCATTACATGTACTTTACTTACCACACCAGTTCAGTCACCAGTACTTTGCTTATCGCACTTTTAGCTACAGCAGTAACATGTTTCACTTACTTAGCCTGCTTTACACTCGCACTATCACAGTATAGTTGTTCTGTCTGCCTTTACTTTTCAGTTATGTACAGTTGTTGCTCAGTACTTTACTTTCCACTCTGGTTTGCTCGCACGTAGTTACTTTTTGTCATACTTGTGCACTGCTTATTTTCTATGTTTAGAATTGTTGTGACTTACATACGGTTCCATCTCCGTGGCACCGCAGACGACGTACATATGGAGGTAGATGCTCCTTAGCTAATAGCGCCAGAATTCGACCGCAGCTTCCAGAGTTATTTTCACTTTTGTACTTTTCGTCTTTCATGTATATCTGTTGGGACATCTTGTACAATATGGATTGTAATAATTGGACACTAATTGAGTATTTTTGTACATCTCTGCATCGTGGCTATTTGGAATTCACTGGTAACCTGCAGGACCTGCGCAAATATCAAATAAGTAACGGGCCCCCGGGAGCAGGTCGTTACAAGTTTGGTGGCCCACGCAGGTCCGCGCTAACTACCTCGTGAACAATATAGCAAGATCAGGGTGTACAATATAAAATACTCAAATTGAACTCTCGAGTACTGGTTGTCTCGAGTATTCACCTGTATTGGATATACGGGTAAAGCGCCCTTATTACCATCTTCATTAGGCCTTTCTTGATTCTAATCATCTCCTTTGAACTCTTAACCCTTGCTTGGGAACTCGTGTTCCATTCGTGGTTATACCTTCCCTAATAACCTCTTTTGCTAGCAGTTATAATGATTTACCATAGGTTGAACTATCTACCCACTTCATCATCATCACCCTTCCTTCAGTTGATGATGTCACGCATATAAATGATAAGCTTCCTTCAATGGACCATGATCCGATCAATGTGCTTGGCTAAGTTTTTTGGATCACCCTTGCTAGACTTGGGGTAAGTGATCCTGGCTTAGTCACTTCCCTGGCCGTGTTCCACTGGACCGCAAGGACGTGAATCATGATTGTGTAACGCCATCGATCTTCATCACTATCACCCTTCCTTTAGCTTGATGACCTTTCGATTGACCTTCTTAGAATATTTCTATTTTTAGTTCGCCTGAACTCTAGCTACGTCTATTTTAAGGAGGGTAGCATTCGACTTTTCGATCACCAGAAGTTTGAGTTCGACATCAGAAGTGAATCGGAGGACGCTCAGAAGTATTGGAGGATAATACTAGAGATTTTGAGACGAGCTAAACCTGACGTACAAGTGTAGGCTGTTTGCGTCTTTTTGAGCTCGTGTTTCTCTTCTAGCCCCTACTTTCTATATTGTGCCCGATTCTCCATGAGTTAAACCTCCTTTTCCACATACCATTCCCCCCTCTTTATTTCCTTTGTCCGCTTCCTCTCCTCGAGCCCCGGTCCCGCCTAACCTAGCCTACCCTACCGACGACTTTCGGTGCCCACCTTTTTTTTTCTTTAAAGACCCCCCTCTCCTCCTCACCAAGCCACCCAGTGGTTTCCCCTACGCCGTATCGACACCCACTCCTCCTCCCGGCCTCTTCCCCAAGCGAACTCGACCCATCTCGCCTCAAGCTCCTTCGGCCTCACCCGAAGCTCCATCACTTCACCCCACTCCGGTGACACCCACCACGTCAAGCAGTCGCAGCCACCATAGATCGACAACCACCGATGGCCCTCCGACAATATGTTTTGGGATTTTTGGCCTTGGCCACAACCCTCGCCACCACCCTCGTTGTAGCCGTATGGTTTAGATCTTGGGAAGCCGTGATCCTTGGGCTTCTCTTGAGCTCTCTGCCCTGGGTCTCACCCAGATTGAGATTCCGTTTAGACTTCCTCTTGCGTCTACTCCTTTTGGTTTGCGGGAAAGTGTGTTTTGGTTGTTTATTTGTTGGGTGATGTTGGGTGTTGCGAATATCAAGTATTGGTCTACGGAAGGAGTGATGGCAATGATTATCGGCATGATATTGGCCTTGGGAGTTGAAGTTGGATGTAGGCCTTGTGCTTGGCTCTGAATGAGAGCTTGGATCTTGCCTTATTGTGGGATATTGTGGAGATTGATGGAAGAAATACTGGCAGTGAGTACTGACTTTGGGTATTGGCCTTGTACTTACCTTTGGGCGTTGATTTGGACGTTAGCATGTGGTTGGGCATTATGGAGATTGATGTTGTTGGTACCCGTGGATTAGTCGATACATGCTATATTATGAACGACATCTGTGGCTAGACCCCGTTAGTCACCAGTGGCACGAATAAACTTTATGGTATTCCGTTTTATGTGATTCAAATAGCTTGCTACTGGCTTATCACCTCAGGTTCCAAGTTCGACCAGATATTGTCATCATAATAGCCCTCATTTTCATGTGATATTATCATCTCATGTTAATTTTAGGCTACCTGAGAAGTCAGAATTACTATTGTGATGATACTGGTTTCAGGAATAGTTACGGAAGCTATGGTGATGTCAATAGTATGTATTCATATATAACATCTCTTGTTTTCTTGATGCTATAATATGACATTACATTTTATGTTATTTACAACCTAATTACTATCTCTTCTATCATTTATTTGCTTGAGCTTCTTCATAACATCAATTATTTTCAAAAGAGATTTTTAAATTCCGAGGACGGAATTATTTTAAGGAGGGTAGAATGTAACGGTCCGTATTTTTCAATGCAACTATTCACGTATTTTCAATTTTTAAAACTATTTTATAATGGTTTGTTAGGAATTTTACGATTTCAAAATTTTCTTATAAAAATATTTTGAGATATCAGACTAGTCATGAAGTATTTTAGTAAGTTCGAGTTTCATCAAATACTCAAAACAATTCTGGTAAAAATTCATTTTTCAGTTATTACCGTTTTGGCTTAATGAATTTATTTTCTATACAACCACCATCAGAATGTTTTCAAACTTCTACAGTATCCTTCTATGATCAATTAGGGCTCCCCACATTAATTTCGTAATTTTCTGAAGTCAAATCGATAGAAAACCCGCAAACCCGCTTCTGAAACGTTTTGGCCTAAAACTAGTATCTTCGTAGCTCAAAACCTGAAATGGATCTCGTATTTACGATCCTCGTGACGATACGATCCAGTGGGTATGTTTTCGAAATTTTCCGAAGACGTTTAGTCTCAGGGGCAAAATCGTAATTTCATGTTATTCTTACTAATTACTAATTACATTACTAATTATCTTTTAACATTAACCTAACCCTAAACGTGTCATCCTAAACAATAAACGTGGATACACATTTATCTTTCCTTGCCAGATTCTTTCCCCCAACCCCATATTCAACACTTAGTCTAAACCTAATGCCATTTTTTTCAACACCTAACTACCTAACCTCATTAATAATATTGACTAAATATTTAATTAAGTAGGGTTATACTACTAAAAATTTGATTATTTAAACACCCATCATCATCTTCAGCTTAACCCAAACCCTCCCCCTGGCTTTCAAACAACCCAAGCTCACCCTCTCAAACACACGCACACAGCACACTCTCTCTCCGTTCAAAGCCCACGCTCCCGCCTTCTTCTCCGATCAGCTCCACGAGCTCCCCCCCTCGTTCGTTCTTCGCTCTGACAGCCTGAGGGACCTGCTGTCGTCACCGCCTCGTCGCTTCGGGCCACGCTGCTGCTCCGACGAGGGACCCCGCCCAGCGACGTCCCCGCCACCGTCTTCGCCGTTCTCCCCTCCGAGCGAAGCCCCCACTACACCGTCCCTCAGCCTCGTCTGACTTCATCTCCGGCGAGCTCACCCACACCGCTCCTCACCGCCATCACCTCCGCCCAGCGACGCCCTCGCCTTCAACCTCCGCTCCGTCGGAGCTCGCTCCGCCTCACAGCAGCCCCCGAAAAGCCCCGATGCTCTGCCACCCACTTCGCCGTCACCTTAGAGCATCCCTCTGCCTCCCGAGAATCGCCGCCTCCTGGAGCCTTCAAGATCACCTCTTGCTCTTCTCCGATCGACGTCGCTCCTCCGTCTACCACCGGAGCGCCACCGTGAACCCTGAGAGCTCCACGCCGCTTCGCCCGATCGCCGTCACCCGAATTCGCCCGCAGCACGTCGGAGCACCGAACCCACGCCGCCGCTTTGTGGGATCCTGTCAAAACAGAGTTAGGATCGATAAATGAAGTTGAGACTTACGCTTGCGTATGCGGCACGGTAGTCACGGAACTTCGCCTTCTGATTCGCCACGACGGATCGAGTCTTCTCACGAACGGAGTAAGGCTACTAAATCCACAATCTAAATGTCTACTTTTAGATAAAGAACTTGGATAAAGAGAGAGGAAGGATTTCGGCAGAGCTTCGCTAGAATGAAATGCAAGGCAAGAATACCATGCAAAAGTGTAAGGAAATGGCTAACCCTTGGGTCTTATTTATAGCCCCCAAGGTAGTTATTTTAGGAGTAATTGTTCCTTTGGAACAATATAACTAAGGTGTACCATCATACATGGCACATTATAACCTTAAGTAGTACCATATGCATGGTACAACATAAGCTTAAGATATTACCCCTTTATTAGCCATATGTCGCATGCACTTATGCACATATAATGCGACTTTCCCATTAATCTAGAGATCCTCTCCGTAAGGGAACAGATTCCCTTTGCACACGACTTTGTGTGTGCGACGTTCGAGGTCCGTGTTCCCTCGTACATCCCTTACAAGGGTGTACAAACGTCATCCATATCCAACATCTCCCACTCACACTTGAGGGGATTGTAAGAGAACGTCTTTCTCTTAATTCTTTCATCTATCATACCGAGAAATAGACCGTGCGACCGTCATGCGCGTAGAGTCTGTTGTTGTGCACTTGTTAGAGAAACACAATGACCTCGAAGGTGTAAAGTTGAGTAGTTCAACGCATGCTTTACCCTAGATCATTTCTTCACATTTCTTATACTTTATATTCAACAATTGAATCCCATCTGGATCACAATTGGCTGGCCAGCTTTGAATCATTAAAGTCCAAATGCGAATATGAAATCAATCTTCCTCTTCTTGCGAACCTTCTGATCTTGACTTGATTCGCTTTTCTAACGTGCCCCGCCGAGCCGAATTATCATAGCCCATTAGCAACACGCTAAGATATCGATCATCTCGTCAAATCTAAAGGAACCAATTGGAGTCCTTGAGGGTAAGAGTTAAGACCCATATGGCATTTGAGTCTCACATAATAGCAAACACTATTGCTACTAACTCAGTGGTCGAAATGCATACGTGGTATGAACACGTATTACAACATCACTCCTTTCCCAGGGAGAGTATGTCTTAATGATGTTGTACGGATGAAAAGATCAGACACCACAGTGCCTATCTTTTTGAGTCCCCTTACTACCCATGAAATATTTCCGGACTCTCATCATGCATAAGACAGATAGGATTTAAAAAATCCTATGAGATCTCTTTTAAATATCCTTGTGATACAGATCTCAGATCTTTTGTAAGCATCCATATGATGCAGATCTTTCATTCGACTATCTTGTTTAAGTCACGACTCTAAATCATTTGTCTAATGATTTTGACTTTAAACTAGTCTCATCTCTATCTTATCCATCTGATAAGATAAGGCGGTTGCTCATGTGAGAGAGCCAACCTTAATCTGTCCGACATACACACAATAAAATAGCTGAGACTTAAACACAAATGTATAAAATCATTTGTAAGAAACTTGTATGCAATATATAAAAGAACTTCTTCTTTTTATTAAACTTTGATCTTCTATAGACATGGGAAATATTACATGATACAGCTGAGCACCTACGCATTCCCATAGATGATAAGTGTTTGAAGAACACATCTCTGGGGATCGCCTTAGTAAGGGGATCCGCTATCATCTTATACGTGGATATGTATCATATGTCTACTTCCTTCCGTTTGTCATAGTCCTTCGCAAACTTGAATCGAATATCAATGTGTTTGGTCTTACAATGAAATTTAGGATCTTTGACATAGGCAATCGAAGCTTGACTATCACTGTATATAGGAACAGTGCTCGAGTCAGTGGCATCCGTCAGCCTGTCTAAGAATTTCCTAAGCCAAACAGCTTCTTGGACCGCCATGCTGAATGCTACAAATTCGGCTTCCATGGTTGATAGGGCGATGCAGGTTTGCTTCTTGCTGCTCCAGGATATTGCACCATTCCCGAGCAAGAAAACAAAGCCTGATGTAGATCTTCGCTCGTCGAGATCACCTGCCCAATCAGCATCGGTATAGCCTTCGAGTCTCAAGGTATTGCCTTGATAGCACAACGCATAGTCCGCAGTCCCTTTGAGGTACCTTAATATCCTCTTCACCGCTTTCCAGTGTGCCTGTCCTGGGTTGGATTGGTAACGGCTTACCATACCAATAGCATAGCAAATGTCCGGTCTGGTACACATCATGGCGTACATCAGACTCCCGACAGCACTGGAGTATGGAACCTTTTCCATAGCTTTCTTTTCTTTTGGATCTTTGGGACACATTTCCAAACATAGACCCTCGCCTTTGCTTATTGGAGTATCAATTGGCTTGCAGTCCTGCATATTAAACCGTTCTAAAACTTTCTTTATTTATGTCTCTTGGGAGAGAGAAAGAAGTTTCTTGGAACGATTCCTTGAGATCTTAACCCCAAGGATATATGCAGCTTCACCCATGTCTTTCATTTCAAAGACGGATGAAAGCCAAGCTTTGATATCCATGATAAGACGCTTATCATTTCCGGCTATAAGTATGTCATCTACATAAACAGACATAATTACATACTTGTTCTTAATCCTCTTAATGTATACACAGTTGTCTTCGTCGAGCATGGATAAACCATACGACAAAACGACTTCTTGAAAGCGCATATACCACTGCCTTGAGGATTATTTAAGACCATATATGGATTTACGAAGTTTACAAACCTTATGTTTGTTTTCTTCTTGTACGAACCCGTTTGGTTGTTCCATGTAGATCTCCTCATCTAGTTCTCCGTTAAGAAAAGCAGTCTTTACATCCATCTGATGTAACTCGAGGTCCAAACAAGCCACCATTGCCAGAATTAAGCGAATGGAGGTAAAACGCACGACAGGAGAGAAAGTCTCTTCGTAGTCTATTCCTTCCTATTGCGTGAAACCTTTTGCAACAAGGCGAGCTTTATATTTCTCGATGGAGCCATCAGCCTTATGCTTGATTTTGAGAACCCACTTGTTCCCAATGGCTCTACGTCCCTTAGGTAAATCAACCAAGTCCCAGACTTGGTTTGTTTTCATGGATTGAAGTTCTTCTTCCATCGCTGCTATCCATTTATCTTTAGCAGGGCATGTGACGGCCTGTTTGAAATTTGCAGGTTCGTCATCATCTTGTAGTAATGTCATAAATGTTTGAGGAAATTCATCCTCAAATCTCAGAGGTGTTAGCCTCGTTCGATTACTACGTCTTGCTTGAGTTTGATCATTCCCACTTGGAATGACATCACTCCCACTTGGAATAACATCACTCCCACTCGGAATAGGATTGGTATCGTTCGTATCATCCATAGGTGAAGTATGAGGGTCATTTTCCTCTTCACCAAGAATTCTCCCACTCGAACGTTCTGATCCTTCTTAATCCCAAGTCTCAAACAAGGATAAGTCTTGACTTATCTCACCCTGTCTTGGAAACTCGTTTTCCAAGAAGACAACATTCCTCGATTCGAATTCTATTAGATCCCCATTGTCCTCTTGACCGACGAAAACATATCCTTTGGAGTTTTCAGCGTATCGGATGAAGATACACTTCCTCCCACGTGGCCCAAGTTTGCCATATTTGTGAGAGGATAAATGTGCATAAGAGGCACAACCCCAAGGTTTTAGAATGCTTAAGTCTGGAGTTCTATTGTTCCACAACCCATAAGGAGTAGAACTTACCGACTTCGAGGGTACACGGTTTAAGATGAATCCTGCCGTCAATAATGCATCACCCCAAAAGGTGATGGGCAAATTTGCCTGAGACATCATTGATCGGACCATTTCCATCAATGTCCTATTTCTTCTTTCCGCAACACCGTTTTGTTGCGAAGTATAAGGCATAGTTATTTGATGAACTATGCCTTTTTCATCACAGAGTTCCTTAAAACTCGTTGATTAATATTCTCCACCCCGATTGGTTCGCAAGACCTTTATCTTGTGATCTAGTTGATTTTCCACTAAACTCATATATTTTTTGAAGCAAGATAAAGCTTCATGTTTGTGGGAAATCAAATAAATGTGACCGAAACGGGTGAAGTCATCAATGAAGGTGATGAAATAGGACTTCCCGCGTCTTGTCTTAACATTCATTGGACCGCAAATGTCCGAATGGATAAGCTGTAATGGAACTTCGGCCCTTGTGCCAGTTCCAAACGGCTTGCGACAAGTTTTCCCCACAAGATAATGTTCGCAAGTTGACATTTCAACTTTTGAAACATTAGATAGCAAGCCACTTTTGGCAAGTCTATCCATTCTAGTTGGTCCAATGTGACCAAGTCTTGCATGCCAACAAATGATCTCAGATTCAGAATTAGAAGCATTTGTCAAATGGAAACTTTCATTAATAGAAGAAGAATCATCACACATAGTGTTTAAAACAATCAATCCATTACAAACATTACCCGACCCAACTAAAGAACTATTACAAACAAGGTCAACATTTTGTTCATAGAACCTCCATTCATAACCTAAAGACATTAACATGACCACAGATACGATATTCCTTCTAATATCTGGAGCAAAGAGGACGTCGTGCAATAATAGAGTCCGGCTGTTGTCGAGAACTAGCTTGCATGTTCCGACGCCCTTGACTTCAACACGAGTGTTGTTGCCGACGTATATCCACTTTGTTCCTTGAGTTATCTTTCGATACTCTACGAAGAACCTTCTGTCCTTCGCAACGTGGTCTGTGGCCCCTGAATCAATCAACCAAAAATAGTTAGATTCAGCAAGAAACATGGAACTAGAAACACATATGTAACTAGCCCTACAAGTTACCTTATCACTTCCATCCGTACACGTACGGGCGAAGTGACCGTACTTGTTGCACTTAAAGCACTTGATCTTCTTCAAGATTTTCTTCTTTGAGTGCACATTCTTTTGCCACCTTTTGTTCTTAGTCTTCTTTGAGGTTTCCGGTTCTTGCTTTTGTTCGTTCACAAACCTTAAGCGTTTATCCTTCCGTTTCTTTCCTCCATATGAGGAACTAGCGGCCATGTGCACCTCGGCACTAGGTTTTGCGGTTTGAATCCGCTCTTCCTCGAGTTCGAGGTGTTTGGATACATCACTTAAAGTTTTAATGCATTCATTATGAGTTAGGTGTATTTTCATGTTATCCCAGCTATCTGGGAGTGAACGAATGACTGCTTGGATCTGCTGTTCGTCAGACAGCGTAAGACCCGCATCCTTCAATTCAGCTATGAGATTCGCCCTGTGGCGGAGATGCTTTTTCATAGATTGATCTCGCCGCATTTTGTACGAATCAAATTGAATATTTAAGGAGCGGAGTTTGGTGACCGAAGTTCCACCAAACTTTATTTCTAGCCCAGACCATATGTCTTTGGCTAGGTCGAATTCCCGAAATAGACGCATTATGTCATTGTCCATTGCGGACAATAACGTAATACGTGCTATTTTGTTCTTTCGAGTCCAAGTCTCATAAGCTTCTCGGTCCCTCTTGTGTTGGGCCGTATTGCCCAACTCAGGTTCTTCCATTACGTTTTGGAGTGTTTCAAGCACATCTTGCTCCTCCAAAACATATTGGATTTTTATTGACCAAAGTTTATACTTGTCGCCGTTGAGCTTCTCACCTTTGTTAAGCTCGGCGACAATGTTCTTAGAAGCGGTAGACATATTCGAATCAAAAAAACTGCAAAGAAAATGAAAAACACGATCAAAATTCTATGCATAAAGTTTTGATTCTTTAAACACTTGATAAGTTCCTTGGATGCGCTGAAATGTTACTCTAGAATTGAGAAGTTCACTACGTTCCCAACTACCATCTAGAAGTAACTTTCAAAGTATCCCTCTTACTTATCTCATGTAAAAAGAAATCAGAAATGATACCCGTATGGTACCAGCAGCGGAAAAATACTTTTGAAAAACATATCTTTCAAAATGGAATAGGTGAGAGTTTGCGTAAAGAATTTTAGCGCAACAATTGCCAAGCCACGAGACCTGTCCTACACACCCATGGGTTAGATAACCATGGCCGGATCGTGGTAGGACTTGGAATTCTAAATTGCGCTATCCCGATTAAGGACGGGACATAACCTATTTGAAAACATCTTTTTTCAAAAAATTTGAAATACATTGGCTAATCTCCGTAGAGTAGAGCACAACGTCATAAGTACATTGGCTAATCTCCGTAGAGTAGAGCACAATGACATGGCTAATCTCGCATGAAGTAGAGCACTATGGCTAATCTTCAAGGAGTAGAGCCCAAGAAAAAAATTTATAAAATAAGAGCAGACGACTTTCGTTAGCCCCGTATGGGCTAGTCGGCACATTCGTGTTTGACCAAGGCCTTTTGACACCCCGTATGGGCTAGTCGGCAAGTTCGTGATCGACCAAGACCTTTTGCCGGATTGGTCGACCAAAACACCCAAATTGGTCGACCAAAAATTGGTCTTCATCACTCCCGGCCAGGGCCCCTGCCCTGGCCGAGACTGGCCAAGGGCCGGCCAAGGGCCTCTACCCTGGCCGGCCAGGGGCCCTGGCCCCTCGGCCAGGGCCTCTGCCCTGGCCGAGGCCGGCCAGAGCCGGCCAGAGGCCACTGGCCGCTTGGCCAGGGCCTCTGCCCTGGCCGAGACTGGCCAGGGCCGGCCCTGGCTCCTGCCAGGGTCAGCCAGGCCGGCCCTGGCCCCTGCCAGGGCCGGCCAGGCCGGCCCCTGGCCTTGGCCGAGGCCGGCCAGGGCCCCCTGGCCCTGGCCTGGCCTCGGCCAGGCCTGGCCTTGGCCATGGCCAGGGCCCCCTGGCCGTGGCCGAGGCCGGCCACTGCCGGCCTGGCCATGGCCGGCCATGGCTTGGCCATGGCCGGTCATGGCCAAGGCCATTTTGGCATTGGCCGGCCATGGCCCATATGGCCATGGCCGGCCACCCCCTTTGAATGGGGTTATCGCACACCCCACCGGAGGGGTGGCCGTGGTGGTTATTGGCCGTAGCCAACCCCCTCCGCATGGGGAGGGGGGGTGCATGGCCTTCATAGCCTATTTGGCCATGGTGCACATGCACCAAAACTCATCTTCCCCGATGGAAATAACTACCACCTTCTTCTCCGGTGAAGCACCCGTTCGTCGAGGAAGTAGTTGTCCTCCAATGGCCGTGTGCCAAAAAAATAACCCTCTTCAAAAAATTCGTAAACTACGCGATCCACATGAAGAGAGCGCCCATTCCCTATGAATGGAGACTCAGCATCCATGAAGAGCGCGAGTTTGACGATATGAACGGTCGGTTCTTCCCGTCACGGAGAGTTCCTGCCATATCCGTAATGACAGAAGACCATAACGTGAAAAGAACAACCGCTGCGTTCTCTCCGTCACGAAGCGTTCCTACCATATCCGTAATGGTAGGATACCCATTCGTGAAAAAGACAATGACTCGTTCATAGTTTTGACGGGGCGGCGGTTTGACCGGGGCGAACCCGTATGGCTCTGATACCAATGTGGGATCCTGTCAAAACAGAGTTAGGATCGATAAATGAAGTTGAGACTTACGCTTGCGTATGCGGCACGGTAGTCACGGAACTTTGCCTTCGGATTCGCCACGACGGATCGAGTCTTCTCACGAACGGAGTAAGGCTACTAAATCCACAATCTAAATCTCTACTTTTAGATAAAGAACTTGGATAAAGAGAGAGGAAGGATTTCGTCAGAGCTTCGCTAGAATGAAATGCAAGGCAAGAATACCATGCAAAAGTGTAAGGAAATGGCTAACCCTTGGGTCTTATTTATAGCCCCCAAGGTAGTTATTTTAGGAGTAATTGTTCCTTTGGAACAATATAACTAAGGTGTACCATCATACATGTCACATTATAAGCTTAAGTAGTACCATATGCATGGTACAACATAAGCTTAAGATATTACCCCTTTATTAGCCATATGTCGCATGCACTTATGCACATATAATGCGACTTTCCCATTATTCTAGAGATCCTCTCCGTAAGGGAACAGATTCCCTTTGCACACGACTTTGTGTGTGTGACGTTCGAGGTCCATGTTCCCTCATACATCCCCTACAAGGGTGTACAAACGTCATCCATATCCAACACGCTTGACTCCGCCTCCCTCAGCGAAGGTCGCCCCCAGCTCGAAGCTCCGCCTGTCGGACACCGAAGGTTTCCGCCGCTTCCTCCGACCGTCCACAAGCTCGCTCCGCCACTGCTCCGCTGCAGTCGCCGAAGAAGCCCACGAACCCACCGGAGAGAACACCGTCTGCCTTCCCCAAGCACCCGTCCCCGTTGCTCCGTCGCAAGCCTGGCCGCTCCGACTCCTCCACGCCGCACCCGAGCAGCCGAAGACCTCTCCAACGAGTCCCCCTCCCATGCACAACTCGAGCGAACAACGAAGCGACGAAGGTGGGGTTTTAAATCTCAAACGTTTTTATAAAACAATACGTATACGTATTGTTTTGGGTATTTCAGTATTTTATAAAATAGGTTATATAAGAATAAATGGTTTTAAATTGATAACTAATTATATAAGCCTCAGAAAAATGTGAGGCTACCTCCAGAAAATTAGAAATGACATTCTGGACCCAATGGCAATAGTTTCATCTTGATCTGATGCTTAGTTTTTTCAGAACTAATTTTTAAGCCTAAAAGTTAAATATGTTATTTTCATTCAAAAATCCGTAACTTGATATTTTCACGTATACTAATATGTGAGAAAAATATATGTTAAAGTACTCTCCGAGACGGCCATTTTGACAGTTCATTTGTAACTTTCCGATACCGATTGCACCCAGAAGAAATGTTTGAATAATTACGTCACAAATTGAAAAATAGTTTTTAAATTATTTTTGTGCTTTAAAAAATTATAAAAATTACAATAAGCTTCTGAAAAATATTTTTCTCCTATGGTAAAATTATTTTCAACATATCTAGTCTATAGAAAAATTTAGAATGCTTTTCGACGACGTTTCAATCAGTTTAGAAAATCAAACGATCAGGTTAAATAGGTAGAAAATAGTGTGCTCTTTAACCGGCTGTTTCTTGTGTTTGCAGGTACCAATCCTCGTGCACCAGCTTCCTTGGAAGCTCTAGCTCTAACCTTGTCTTGCTACGACAAGCTTGATAACGTAAGTCACTTTAATTCTAGACTTAGAAACTAAGTAAGTGTATATGTATGAACTTAGGATGCTTAACTTGGGCAAATTGTGTGCTAACGAAACTACCACTCTTAAACCAACTGTTTTGTATTCCATGTTTGTTGGACTTATTTTTATCCTCAAATTTCTTAGCACCCACTTTGCTTTACTTCCTAGTTTTCAATAAGAAAGTCAACCAATGGTCCTGGTTTAACTATCATCGTAAACAAGGAATTGATAACAGCATGTGATATATCTCGTAGAATGACTTATGAAAAAAACTTATGGAATATCTCGTGGAATATCTCGTGAAATGTTTAAAGGAATATCTCGTAAGAACCATGAAACCAACACACATGACACTGGGGTTTTGGGGTAACTCATTGTAGAGAAAGTGTGGGAGCTATGACTGGAGTCACTCTCTCTCGTCTCGTCTCGTCTCGCTTTAAAATTATGTTGTGGTTGACGCCCGGAATTGGCCTCCAGTGGCAATGGAGGTGACCCATGGTTGCATATCATACTTTCCTACATGAGTCACAACACATAGTTTAGTTCGTTACTGCCAAACATCAAAACAACTATTGATTGCTCGTCTTATTCAGTACTTTGCATGTTTAATATCGTTATAATTCATGCCTCCTAGTCTCACCATTGTTACTCTTACATTTTTCTCGTTGTACTTGCACGGTCACCTTTACATTATGCATTACATGTACTTTACTTACCACACCAGTTCAGTCACCAGTACTTTGCTTATCGCACTTTTAGCTACAGCAGTAACATGTTTCACTTACTTAGCCTGCTTTACACTCGCACTATCACAGTACAGTTGTTCTGTCTGCCTTTACTTTTCAGTTATGTACAGTAGTTGCTCAGTACTTTACTTTCCACTCTGGTTTGCTCGCACGTAGTTACTTTTTGTCATACTTGTGCACTGCTTATTTTCTATGTTTAGAATTGTTGTGACTTACATATGGTTCCATCTCCGTGGCACTGCAGACGACGTACATATGGAGGTAGATGCTCCTTAGCTAATAGCGCCAGAATTCGACCGCAGCTTCTAGAGTTATTTTCACTTTTGTACTTTTCGTCTTTCATGTATATCTGTTGGGACATCTTGTACAATATGGATTGTAATAATTGGACACTAATTGAGTATTTTTGTACATCTCTGCATCGTGGCTATTTTGAATTCACTGGTAACCTGCAGGACCTGCGCAAATATCAAATAAGTAACGGGCCCCGGGAGCGGGTCGTTACACGTACGATCGATGGTTTGTCACAAAATGTAAATACGGAGGATAAACGATATAAAAGGAAACCTAGGACTTCGGTTTCCACCCTATCATGTGTTCTCGCTATTACGACCAACGGATAGGAATACGATTGGATTTAGGGTTTAGTGGTGAGACGTTGCCTCTAAGAGTGATACCAGCGTCCCATGTGCCCGATATTCCGGTCGATGCCCAGGATGATAAGCTGGACTACCCTGGTTCGGTCGGTGGGCATTCCCATGTTCATTAACACCGATGACTCTGGGAGCACTAAGCTCGCAACGATTACTCCCAACTTCTCATCCTGCGGTTCCCACGCGCTAGGATTCATTGTCTACGCTAAGGGCGTGCGCTGTGAGTAGGGAGTCAACCGCCAAGTTTATTCCCCATTGGCCCAATGGTTAAAGGCGGTCTTTTTCCCACCAATGACAATGAAACACCCCGTGTAACCATCTAAATTCCTAATCCCTATCGAAATCCTAGTCCTATGGACGCATTAGGGAGAACCCACGAAGGGGTTTCCACCAAAATCCCAGATTTGGGAACTACTCACAAATTATAGCTAAAAAGCAATCTAAATGAAAATCAACCGTAGAAATCATGATCAAGCGATTGAAATGAGATAGTAGCAATTCTATACAGATAGTGTAAAAGTTTGAAAGCAATCAGAGGACTTACAAAATGCAATAAAATTCCAGCCGTCGCCGTACAAGAAAAAGACAGAAAAAACAACAACTCTTGTTTTCTAAAACCTAGGGCAACTATTTATACAAATCGATGTCATTCGATCGGTTGAAGCGTCAACCGATCGGGTGAGCTGCTTGATGCTTCGGCCGTCGGCTTTGGGAGCTTCAACCGGATGCTGAGGAGAGCGGGTGGAGCCGTTGGTTCGATATTTGGGGCGATGCGGCATCAGGTGAACCGATCGGTTGAGAATTCAACCGATCGGTTGGAATTATCCCCAAAAACAACAGAGAGTTCTGTCGATTTCACACGGTCAGCAAACCGTCGGTTGAGCTCTCCAGGTGGTCATTTGGAAAATTCGCTTCAGATGAACCGATCGGGTGAGATGTCACCCGTTCGGTTGGAATTCAGCTTCAAATGGCCGAGAGCTCTGCTGTGTTCAACCGGTCGGTTGAGCTGCTCCTCACTTCAACCTTCGTCCGGGTCGGATATGCGTGCATCAACCGATCGGGTGGCTGTGTCCACCCGATTGGTTGAGGGCTGAGAAATGGCAATCTTCATTGTTTGACCCTCTGGATCGCACGCGACTCCTCCCGTTGCTTCGGGGGCTCATGATATCTTCATTATATGTCCCCGACACTAGAAATCTCCTGCAAATACACAAAAACACAAAGAAGTGAAAGAAAACTAGAAATCACAAGAAAATGGATATGGGACGACGGAAAATACGGAAAAACACGAAGAAGACGTGCGTGAATATATAAAATATGAACACACGTCAACCCTTTATGCGGTGCTTCTTGTGTACCCTGAACATTTCCCTCTGCCAGTTGATGCCAAACGTCATTGGCATGTTGACGGGCTTTATAGCTCTATATGCGATGAAAGAAATTGAACCGTCTCTGAGGCTGTTTAGTTATTTTTTCTCGATCCCTTTCTGGCTGGGAGACCTGCTCCGTGGCTGCATTCGACCCGAACAGCTTCGAGTCGCTGAGAACGAGAGGGGATTTGGGTCGGGTTTGTTCCATCCTGTTAAATTATCTGAAGACATCCATTTGAATTTAGGCCGATTTTGCTATAGGGTCGATCTCCCCAGGCCCCATTCGACTGCACCATGGAGGAGCTCGTCCAAATGGAGTTTTCGAAGAGGCGAGAACATTTTGCTCTCCTCGATTGTAGGACTGCCTCCCGTATTGCTGAATATGCGACCCATCCAAGGGATATGGCTGTCATAGAGAGGGTCGATTATGATCGGCTTGCATCGATAGCCGTACATGCCAGCATCCAGGTAATTACTATGCCAGCCTTTCTTGTAGGTGATGCAAGCACGGATGTTGACTATTGCATGTTGTTTGCAGACTCTTGTGGCTACCGCAGCATTGCGTCGTCGCGCGTTGGTGGTGGCAAATCACGAAGTCACCCTAGAGGCTGTTAGGTCGGCTGTGGAAACAGCCCATGTGGAGCTGACTAGACTCAGCCTTCTTTCCGAGATGAGGTTGAATTGCCTTGATCAACTCGATCGTGAGCTTCTGGAGTGTAACGGCCGCTTTCCGACCGTTCGTATTTTCTACGTGCACGTGCTTTTTCATGCACGTATTTAATTTGACTCTTTCTTGGTTTTGGTATATACGCAGTGATATACTGTTGTGACCGTATGGAAGTGTAGAATTTTATAGTAATTTTTGGAAACATTATCTCACAGCTCGTTTTCTAGCAAGACAGCTTTGAATGGAAGGGCGTTTTGGTCTTTTGGCACCAATACGCGGTTCCCAATTTTACGATAATTTTTGGTAGGTGTAGCACACGATCGGACCCCGTAGCCCCGTACTTCTCGTCTCCACGATCGTCCCAGTATTTTCGGATTATTTTTCCAATGCCCGTGGTGGAAGATATCCCCTAATCAATTCTCAACCGTTGATTAGCCTCTAATCAACATTCAAATTCAAATCCTAATCCCAAATCATATTTGATTCTTATGTATCATGGTATGGTTTCTATGGCTAACATCACCCTAGTTTTCCCCTCTTTGCACCCCCCTCTCTCACACACACTCTCACCCATCCCTTAAAAACACACCCCATATAGCAACTTCCTATTCTCTTTTAAACAAACCCATAACCAAACCTAGGTCACGCATGAAGCAACCCATCACCCGACACTCTCCACAAACCAGCGCCTTCCTCCTCCCCTCACCGCCGGTGAGATCTCCGGCTACCTCTAGCCGCCACTCTCTCTCTCTCCTCTCCCTTATCTCCCTTCTCTCTCCCCCCTTTCTCTTAAAAACACCAAGAAAACCTCCATGGCCGCCCAACTCCTAACCAGGGTTCGGCCATCTCCGGCCACCATCGGCCACCCTCCGGCCACCATCTCCTCCCCGCACAACCCCTCAACCTTTCCCTCTCCTATCTCCACCTCTCCAAGCTCCAAAACACCATTAAACCAAGCTTTTTTGGCCGAAATTCTGTGCACAGGCCTGCTGTGCGTGCCCGTCGGAAAAACGGCCACCGCCGCCACTCCGACCACCACCTCCGGTGACCACCACCCCCGATCAACTTCTCTCTGACCCCCCGAGCATTTCCAACTCCCCTTACCCTTTTTCCACGTCTCGATCTCCTCGAAAACCTCGTGGAACTCAGATCTAGCCGTAGTTTTACAGATCTGCGCCACCTCCGGGAAAACTCGCGCCCACAGGCCATCCGGCCACCTACCATGACCACCCTGAAGGATCCTGCCAAAACAGAGTTAGGATCGATAATATGAAGTTTAGACTTATGCTTGCGTATGCGGCACGGTAGTCTACGAACTTCGCCTTCGGATTCGCCACGACGGATCGAGTCTTCTCACAAACGGAGTAAGGCTACTAAATCCACAATCTAAATCTCTACTTTAGATTAAGAACTTGGATAAAGAAAGAGAGGAAGCAATTCGGCAGAGCTTCGCTAGGATGAAAATGCATGCAAGAATGCCATGCAAAATCTTAAGGAAAATGGCTAACCCATGGGTCTTATTTATAGCCCCCAAGGTAGTTATTTTAGGATCAATTGTTCCTTTGGAACAATTTAACTAAGGTGTACCATCGTACATGGCATATTATAAGCTTAAGTTGTACCATATGCATGATACAATATAAGCTTAAGATATTACCCCTTTATTAGCCATATGTCGCATGCACTTATGCACACATAATGCGACTTTCCCATCAATCTAGAGATCCTCTCCGCAAGGGAACATATTCCTTTTGCGTACGACTTCGTGTACGCGACGTTAGAGGTCCGTATTCCCTCGTACATCCCCTACAAGGGTGTACTAACGTCTTCCATATCCAACATCTCCCACTCACACTTGAGGGGATTGTAAGAGAACGTCTTTCTCTTAGTTCTTTCATCTATCATACCGAGAAATAGACCGTGCGACCGTCATGCGCGTAGAGTCTGTTGTTGTGCACTTGTTAGAGATACACAACGACCTCGAAGGTGCAAAGTTGAGTAGTTCAACGCATGCTTTACCCTAGATTATTTCTTCACATTTCTTATACTTTATATTCAACAATTGAATCCCATCTGGATTACAATTGGCTGGCCAGCTTTGAATCATTTAAAGTCCAAATGTGAACATGAAATCAATCTTCCTCTTCTTGCGAACCTTTTGATCTTGACTTGATTCGCTTTTCTAACGTGCCCCGCCGAGCCGAATTACCATAGCCCATTAGCAACACGCTAAGATAGCGATCATCTCGTCAAATCTAAAGGAACCAATTGGAGTCCTTGAGGGTAAGAGTTAAGACCCATATGGCCTTTGAGTCTCACATAATAGCAAACACTATTGCTACTAACTCAGTGGTCGAAATGCATACGTGGTATGAACACGTATTACAACATCACTCCTTTCCCAGGGAGAGTATGTCTTAATGATGTTGTACGGATGAAAGATCAGACACCACAGTGCCTATCTTTTGAGTCCCCTTACCACTCAGGAAATATTCCCGGACTCTCATCCTGCATAAGACATATAGGATTAAAAAATCCAATGAGATCTTTTTATCTTTGTGATACAGATCTCAGATCTTTTGTAAGCATCCATATGATGCAGATCTTTCATTCGACTATCTTTGTTAAAGTCATGACTCTAAATCATTCGTCTAATGATTTTGACTTTAAACTAGTCTCATCTCTATCTTATCCATCTGATAAGATAAGGCGGTTGCTCATGTGAGAGAGCCAACCTTAATCTGTCCGACATACACACAATTCAGCTGAGATTTCAAAAATGTACACAAACATTTCTTTAAGAAATTCATATGCAATGTTAGAAAAAGAACTTATTCTTTTATTAAATTTGATCTTTCTCAGACATGGGAATATATATTGGTACAACTCAGCTCTTACGCAATCCTTGGGATGATAAGTGTTTATAAAACACATTTCTGGGGATCGCTTTCGTAAGCTGATCCTCTATCATCTCATGCGTAGATATGTACCTTATGTCTACCTTCTTGTTTTTATCATAGTCTTTTGCAAATCTGCAGTTCCTTTAAGATACTGCATTATCCTCTTAACCGCTTTCCAGTGTCCTTGCCCTGGGTTGGATTGGTAACGATTTACCATTCCAACGGCAAAACAGATGTCCGGTCTTGTATGTATCATAGCGTACATAAGACTATCAACTGTACTGGAATATGGAACTTTTTCCATAATTTCCTTTTCCTTTTGGTTCTTTGGACATGATTTCAGATATAAATTATCGCATCTGCTTATAGGAGTATCAATTGGACTTGCCGTCCTACATATTAAACCGTTCTAGAACCTTCTTTATATAAGTCTCTTGTGAAGGAGAAAGAAGTTTCTTTGAACGATTCCTTGAAATCTTAATTCCAAGGATATATGTGGCTTCCCCAAGTCTTTCATCTCAAAACTGATGAAAGTCAAGCCTTGATATCCATCACAAAGCCCTTGTCATTTCTGGTTATTAAAATGTCATCTACATATAGAGACATAATAACATGCTTGCTTTTAAATCCTCTTGATATATACGCAGTTATCTTCATCAAGCATGGAAAATCCATTTGATAAGACAACTTCTTGAAATCGTACATACCATTGCCTCGAGGATTATTTAAGACTATATATGGACTTACGAAGTTTACAAACCTTATGTTCATTTCCTTCTTTTACCAACCCTGTTGGTTGTTCCATATAGATCTCCTCGTCCAATTCTCCATTGAGAAAGGCATTCTTTACATCCATCTGATGTAGTTTGAGGTCTAAGCAAGCTACCATTGCCAGAATCATGCGAATCGAGGTAAAACGCACAACAGGTGAGAATGTCTCTTCGTAGTCTATCCCTTCCTGTTGCGTAAAACCTTTCGCGACAAGGCGAGCTTTATATCTATCTTATAGAGCCATTAGCCTTATGCTTGATCTTGAGAACCCATTTGTTCCCAATTGCTCTACGTCCTCTGGGTAAGTTAACTAAGTCCCAGACTTGGTTAACTTTCATGGATTTCAATTCCTCCTTCATCGCTTCCATCCATTTGTCTTTTGCAGGGCATGATACGGCATATTTGAGGTTCTTCAAGTCCTTGTTGACTCGAATTTAGATCAATTCTAATATCACTCCCACTTGAAATTTCGTTAGAATTGCTCCCACTTGGATCATTATTCCCGTATGGAATAGGATAATCGTCATTCGTATAATCCATTGGTGAAGGTTGAAAAGTATTTTTGTTTTCACCAAGAATTCTCCCACTCGAATGAGGTAATCCTTCTTGATCATAAATCTCAAATAGAGATAAGTCCTGACTTATCTCGCCCTGTCTTGGAAACTCGTTTTCCAAGAAAGTGACATCCCTCGACTCAAACTCAATTAGCCCACCATTGTCTTCTTGACTAACAAAAAACATAACCTTTGGAGTTTTCTGCGTATCGTATAAAGATACATTTCCTTCCCCTTGGCCCAAGTTTGCCATACTTATGGGAGGAAATATGTGCGTTGAATGCACAAACTCAAGGTTTCAAAAATGTTTAAGTCAGGAGACCTTTGGTTCCACAACTCATAAGGAGTGGAGCTAACTGATTTCGAGGGTACGCGGTTTAAAATGAAAACGGCCGTCAATAATGCATCACCCCAAAAGGTGATTGGCAAGTTAGCTTGAGCCATTATTGAACGGACCATTTCCATTAAAAATCCTATTTCTCCTTTATGCAACACCGTTTTGTTGAGGAGTATAAGGCATAGTTACCTGATGTACTATGCCTTTGTCATCACAAAGTTCCTTAAAACTTGTTAATTGATATTCACTGCCCCTATCGGTTCGCAAGATCTTAATTTTGCGATCTAATTGATTCACCACTAAACTCATATATTTTTTAAAGCAAGCCGAAGCTTCACTTTTGTGGGATATCAAAATAGATATGTCCGAATCGGGTGAAATCATCAATAAAAGTGATGAAATAGGACTTTCCGTGTCTTGTCTAGACATTCATCGGACCACATATGTCCGAATGGATAAGCTGTAATGGAACCTCGGCCCTTGTGCCGGTTCCAAACGGCTTGCGACAAGATTTCCCCACAAGGCAATGTTCATAGGTCGACATTTCAACCTTTGAAACATTGGATAGAAGGCCACGTTTGGTAAATCTATCCATACGCGTTGGTCCAATATGACCAAGCCTTGTGTGCCAACAAATTATATTAGACTCATTAGTCAAAGAATTTGTCACAAGGAAATGAGAAATCATACATTGTACTTATTACAATGAATCCTTTAAATACATAACCCAGAATCAATAAAGGAATTATTATTACAAAATAGGTCCATATTACAGTCATGAAGGAACCAGCTATAACCAAGACCCATTAAATTGACCACAGTTATAATATTCCTTTGAATATATGGAATGAAGAGAACATCATGAAGTAGGAAAGTGCGGCCGTTGTCCAAGACTAGCTTGCGAGTCCCAACGCCTTTCACTTCAACACGTGTGTTGTTTCCTACATTGATCCACTTCATTCCTTGGGGTATCCGGTGATACTCCACGAAGGACCGTCTGTCCTTTGCTATGTGGTCGGTGGCACCTCGTCACTTCCACTCGTACACGAACGAGCATAGTGATTGAGCTTGTTGCACTTGAAGCACTTGATCCTTTTCAAGTCTTTCTTCTTGTGCCATTTCTTGTGCCCACCCTTATGTTTGGGTTCCTTGGTAGACTCAGGTTTCTTATTACGTTCATTAGAAGACTTCGAACGATCTTTACGTTTCTTTCCCCCGTGTGAGGAACTAGCAACCATGTGCACTTCTGCACTTGGATTGGCAGCCGCAAGCCGCTCTTCCTCTAATTCAAGGTGCTTGGAAACATCGTTGAAGGTCTTGATGCTCTCATTATGAGTGAGATGCATCTTTATCTGATCCCACCCATTTGGTAGGGAACGTATGACTGCTTGGATTTGTTGCTCATTTGTGAGCACATGACCTGCATCCTTTAACTCCGAGATAAGGTTCGCCATATGTCGCAGATGTTTCCCCATGGAATGATCTGGACGTTTCTTATATGAATCGAACTTTATAGTTAAGGAGCGAAGTTTGGACACCGATGTGCCACCGAACTTCTCCTCTAGCTTGGACCATATGTCCATGGCAAGGTCATGTTCTCGGAAGATGCGCATTATGTCATCAGCCATACTGTAACGACTGGTTTCCTTGTATCTGAATTTATTATAATATAATTTATGTTTTGGTGGATTTTCTCCTCTTGTGTGGTTTTCGTCTCCGTAACTTTCATTTTCGGTCGATTCGTCGTATTTTCTCGATTCTTCCTTAGGATCGTCGATTCCGAAGTACGTCGTTTGTGACGGGCTTCATAACGGTCATATCTAACTATTAGATCAAGCCTAGGAGTCTTAGAAATCGATACCGGGGCCTCGCGCTCCGTATCGGTACTTTTCTGTGCTCATTAGCCAGTGTAAGAAGGGCCACCGACCGACTAGATGACGATCCAGTCGGTCGGTAATCCTTCTTGGACCGACTAGTGGGCTATCTAAATTTCTGAGGAAGCTACTGTTTATCGTTAGTCGGTCTAAGAAGAGTTGTTGACCGACTAGGTTGCAAACTAGTCGGTCAGCAATGCTTCTTGAACCGACTAACTCATCAAATTATTTTTGTATCAGCTACTGTTTACTCTTAGTCGGTCTAAGAACGTTCATCGACCGACTAGATACCAAACTAGTCGGTCAGTACTTGTTCATGGACCGACTAACTCTAGAATCCTATTTTCGTTCAGGAGTTACTATTTGCACTTAGTCGGTCTGCGTTGGTCGACCGACCGACTAGTTGCCAAACTAGTCGGTCAGTGGTTGCTCTTTGACCGACTAACCAGTGTTAAAACCCTAATTTCTGGGCAGCCGCCAGCCCAACCTATAAATACCCCTCCCAAACGACTTCTTCTTCTCCAACACGACCCAAAACCCTAGAATCTTCCCCCTTCAGCCCCCATCTTCCTCCAAGCTCCATTTCTCCATTCCAAGCCCTAAATCCATCATCCAATCCATCCATCTACTCTATCTACCTCTCATCTTCCCCAAAATCTCACCAAAACCCATCAAAATCCCCAAATCCCCCCAAAACCCTAGTTTCTCCAAACTTCTCCAATCTTTTCCAAATCTGATCCTAGGGTTCCCTGGAGTGTTTCTTCCGTCTCCTCTTGGTAAGAAATCGTTCTACCGTTGTTTTCTTAACCTATTTATAATTTTATGAAAACCCTAATTAATTTTATGTGTTTGATGTTTGTCTCCCCCAAAACAGCGATTTCCCCCATAGATAGCATCCGTGTGACGAAGTGATCGTCAATCCCCGGTGCTAGGCAAGTGAAACTTGCCACTTAGGGTTTAGGCCATGTTTTAGGCCATTTGCTTGTTGTAGGCATAAAAGAGGCTAGGCGACGAAATGATACTCGCCTAGGCGCAAATTGGGGAACTAGCTTGACAACGAAGCTAGTTCCGACTTATAACATGTTGCACAATTAACATGTCATGTTTACTTTCAATTAACGGTACGCAATATGTTCATGTCATTGCATTTCGCCTGTCACGTTTAATTTAATTAACTGTACGCAAATAAATTGTCATGATCTCGCATTCTTTAGGTATTGCTGTGATTGCGTAGCTTCGCTACAATGTTGTGTTCCTGGCTCGTGTTCCAGAAGCGGGCCATGTGTTGGTTGATAGCCAATGCCCGAATTGCGTGTTCCGGCTAGGTGTTCCCTACGCCATACTTGTGTTCCTGGCTCGTGACCAGAAGCGAGCATAATGAGTTGGAAACCCCAACGCTCGATGTAATGAATTGTGAACTAAGAATGCGAGCTCAATGTGCGGGGCAACCCTGGGCTCACTAGATGAGCTCAATGTGCAGGGACCCCAGGCTCCATATCGTGCGGGTATTGAGTAGTGTTTAGTGCCGATCGTTCTAAAATGCTATGCCATTCAGCGAATGGCCTAAACACCTACAAAATGTGAATTGATTGAATTGATAGTAGCTTGGCTACTCTTGTCTTGTCCCGATGATTGTTCTCTTGTACAAATTGTCTTGCCATGTTTAAATTGTGCACTCATGTTATAACTGCCATGTCATGCATACTAAACTGCTAGGTTGCTAGATGCCTCACTTTCAGTTTCCTTGCCCAAGTCTTTTTAGACTTGCTGACATGTGCCCCTTTACTCTTTTGGGTGACACATGTTAGATCCTGAGCCCGAGTACCTCGTTGAGGACGAGGTGTTTGCTGACGCCGAGCCCGAGCTTGTGTTTGACGGGGAGCACGTGGACACTGGGGACCAGTCCTAGTGTCATCGTGTGTTTTACTTTTGTTAGACAGTTGTTTTGTATTCGGTGCGTAGCACCTATACTTTGTTATGTCGTATTCTTTTGTTGGCCTTGTTCTGGGCCTTGGACTCTTTTCTTTTAGCCTGGTGGCTTTTCTGGATGTTGGACTTATTGTTGATGTTGGACAATTTGTGAGATGTGGAATTTTATTTCAGTCTCTCCTTGTGTTATTATTGTTATTCTGTTGTGGTTACAGGGACCTGTTTATTTATTTGTGGACGCTTATCAGGTTTGGGGCTTCACAGCTCCACTCTCGTGCGGACCTTTTCACGTCTCGCCTCCATTTTAGGGAAGCGGGTCGTGACAGGTTTTAGTGGTGGCCCATGCAGGTCCTTCTGTAACTGCGATCTTTGGAATAGCGATAATAATATTAGAATGTCCAATAAACTAAGTTCGACGTCCGAGTCATAAGCTATGAGTCTAATCTGATTCGTTCCCTGTGTCATTTGATGGCAGGAAGGCGTTTCACCCGTGGTGGGGGCAGTGGTGCGCTCCCTCATGATGAGGAGCCTGAGCGGGAACCCACCAGCGGTGAGATGATGCGGATGATGTTGCAGATGATACAAGTGCAGCAGGGCGTGCTTTTGCAAGTCCAGAATGCTCCACTTGCTCGAGCTGCCCGGGCTCTTCCGGATGCCCCTCGCTCTGAGCCAGGAGCGAAGCAATTTCGGGAGCTGGG
The DNA here is from genome assembly GCA_030789695.1 of Scilla litardierei. Taxonomy (NCBI): domain Eukaryota; kingdom Viridiplantae; phylum Streptophyta; class Magnoliopsida; order Asparagales; family Asparagaceae; genus Scilla; species Scilla litardierei. Next base: position 98,544,300 of record CM061142.1, read on the forward strand.
TCCCGTATATTTTGATGGTTCTGAGGGTCCTCTGGCTGCCGATGAGTGGATTCGGAACGTCGAGGACAATATGAAGATGGCCAAGATCACCCCGGCTGGATGGGTTGATTTGGCGAAGAGGCAACTCAAGGATAACGCCAGGAATTGGTGGGATGCGGAAGAGAAGTTGTTGGTGGAGCCGATAGCTTGGGCTACCTTCAAGGCCAGATTTGAGGGTGAGTTCTTCCCGAAGGCTGCCAAGGAGGAGATGCTGCAGCGTTTTATCGATCTGAAGCAGGGGAACTCGTCGGTGGACATGTACCACCAGGAGTTCATGAGGCTTAGTCGGTTTGCGCCGAAGATGGTGCAGGACGCTGAAGAGAGAGCTCAGAGGTTCCTGCAGGGGCTTGCTTCGGAGCTCCAGAGTTTTGTGACCTCTTCTGACCGGGAATCTTATCAGAAGGTTCTGGTCGCTGCCAAGAGGCAGGAGCTGCTCGTGAACCAGAGGAAGGGGTCTATTGTTGGTGCTGGGAAGAGGCCTGTGGAACAGGCGAGAGCCGTGGTTAGACCTGGATTCAGGCCTAATCAGTCTGCTCAGTTTAAGAGGCCAGGAGGGCCTATTCCGAAGTTTTGCCATTTCTGCGGCAAGCCTGGTCACGTCAAGGATCTGTGTCGGAAGTTTCTAGGCCAGTGTCTGGTTTGCGGTGATGCTTCTCATGTCGCGAAGGATTGTCGGCATGCGGATCCGCTGAGGAGGGCACCTGTTGCTGCTTAGCCGTTGCAGCAGCGAGCGCCTGTTCCTGCTGGACGTGGATCAGCTCTTGTTCCGCAGGGGCAGGCTCTTCGGCAGGCTGTTCCGCCGAGGAGGCAGGCTTTTCTGATGACCGCTGGGGAGAGCGAGGCTGTGGATGAGGTTATCGCAGGTAATCCTCATTCTAGCTATTACTTTCCTATTTGGTCTTGATTGCTAGATTATGTTGTTTGCTTGAACTTGCTTGTTTGCTAGACTAGGGTTTGATTGTTAATTGATTGATTAGGTGTGATTTTGGTGTGCACATTTCCTGCACGAGTCCTTTTTGACTCTGGTGCATCGATGTGCATTATTTCTCGGAGCTTCGTGGAGAGGCATTCCTTGTCGACGTCCCCTCTTCTGAAGAGTTGGAATATCGTCACAGGGAATGGTGTGGTCTCGGTGCATCGTGGTTGCAATTCTTGCTCGTTGGTGGTCTATGGACATGAGCTTTTTGCGGATTTCATTGTCCACGACATCATCAACTATGATGCAGTTCTTGGGATGGATTGGCTGGCGAGCTTCTATGCTACGATTGACTGCAGGAGGAAGAAGGTGGTGTTCGAGATTCCCGGACATCCAGTGTTTGAGTTCAGTCGTGGTAGCAGTTCGCTTGGTCCTGTCAGATTTCGGGCCAGGCCGGTGGAGGCTGTGGCTATGCAGATGGAGCTGGAGTGGCCAGCTGTGGTGCGAGATTTTGGCGACGTCTTCCCCGAGGAGATGTCTGGTTTGCCGCCTGATCGGGCTCTGGAATTTTCTATCGATCTTGTTCCAGGTGCGCAGCCAATTTCGAAGGCGCCGTATCGTATGGAACCTGCAGAGTTGGAAGAGTTGCGGAAGCAGTTGGATGAGCTCTTGCAGAAGGGTTATATTAATCCTAGCGTGTCTCCGTGGGGAGCACCGGTGTTGCTGGTTAAGAAGAAGGATGGTTCGCGTCGCATGTGCGTGGATTATCGGGAGTTGAATGCGGTGACCATTAAGAATAAATACCCGTTGCCTCGCATCGATGATATTTTTGATCAGCTTGGAGGTTCGAGGGTGTTTTCTAAATTGGATTTGAGGAGTGGTTACCATCAGTTGAAGGTGAAGAAGGGAGATGTTCCGAAGACAGCGTTCAGGACGAAGTATGGACACTATGAGTTCGTGGTTATGCCTTTCGGCGTAACTAACGCGCCCGCAGTTTTCATGAATCTGATGAACCTGATTTTCTACGACTTTTTGGATAAGTTTGTCGTTATCTTTATCGACGACATTCTGATCTATTCAAAGTCGGAGGAAGAGCATGCCTCGCACTTAAGGACGGTGTTGGAGATTTTGAGGAAGCATCGTTTGTATGCTAAGTTTTCGAAGTGCGAGTTTTGGCTGGATAGAGTTGCTTTTCTCGGGCATGTGGTGACTGGAGATGGTATCTCAGTGGATCCCGAGAAGATTCGGGCCATCAGGGAGTGGCCTGTTCCGTCGTCAGCATCTGAGATTCGGAGTTTTCTTGGACTTGCTGGTTATTATCGGCGATTCATTAAGGACTTTTCTCGTATTGCTGAGCCGATGACCAGATTGACGCGGAAGGATGTTGCTTATGTTTGGTCGGGTGATTGTGAGAGTGCTTTTGGTATTCTGAAGGAGAGGTTGACGAGTGCCCCTATTCTTGTTGTGCCTGATCGCAGCGGTGGATTTGAGATCTTTTGCGATGCTTCTGGCAAGGGTCTCGGTTGTGTGTTGCATCAGCATGGGCATGTTGTGGCGTATGCGTCTCGTCAGCTTAAGGTTCATGAGAAGAATTATCCGACGCATGATTTGGAGTTGGCTACCGTTGTGTTTGCTCTTAAGATTTGGATGCACTTCTTGCTGAGTGAGAAAGTGAAGATTTTCACCGATCACAAAAGCTTGAAGTACATTTTCACTCAGAAGGAGCTCAACATGCGACAGCGTCGATGGTTGGAGCTTATGGCGGATTATGATATTGATTTGCAGTTTCACCCTGGCAAGGTGAATGTGGTTCCAGATGCTTTGAGTAGGCTTCCAGCGGTGATGATTTTGACCTCGCAGTGGAGATTGCAGCAGGATTTTTGCGAGTCTGGTGTGGAGATTGTTCTTCCTGGAGAGGCTTCTTCGTTGATGTACATGCAGGTACAGTCGACGATCGTGGATCGGATTAAGGCTGGCCAGGCTGAGGATCCGAAGCTGGTGAGGATTCGGGAGCAGGTGGAAGCCGGTCTGCGGACTGACTTTTTGATTCATGAGGATGGCTCGCTGAGGTTTGGAGCCAGGTTGTGTGTGCCAGCTGGGGATATCAGAGAGGAGCTGATGGTGGAGGCACACAGTTCGCCGTATTCTGTGCATCCTGGTGGCACCAAGATGTACCAGGATCTTCGTCTGAATTATTGGTGGCATGGTATGAAGAGGAGTGTGGCTCGGAGTGTAGCCAAGTGCTTGGTTTGCCAGCAAGTGAAGGCGGAGCATCAGCGTTCGGCCGGGTTGCTACAACCGCTTCCGATTCCGGAGTGGAAGTGGCAACACATCACTATGGATTTCGTGACTGGACTACCTCGGAGTCCGAAGCAGAATGACGCGATTTGGGTGATCGTAGATCGATTGACCAAATCTGCGCACTTTATTCCGTTCCGAGTGGGACAGTCCACTGAGGCGCTAGCGAGGAGATATATGGAGGTAAAATTCTTTTACTCTCCGTTTTTATTTCCTTTTCCTAGTTTGGATAGTGATGTATCGTGAATCGTGCAGGAGGTTGTGCGACTTCACGGAGTCCCCGTGAGTATCGTGTCTGACAGAGACACGAGGTTCACATCTCAGTTCTGGCAGAGTTTGCAGAAGAGCTTGGGTACGCGTCTGAGTTTCAGCACGGCGTACCATCCGCAGACGGATGGCCAGTCCGAGAGGACGATTCAGATTTTGGAAGACATGCTGAGGGCGTGCATGTTGGATTTCAAGGGTTCGTGGGAGGACCATCTACATCTGGTGGAGTTCTCTTACAACAACAGCTTCCAGGCGAGTATTGGCATGGCGCCATTCGCCGTTCTTTATGGGAGGAAATATCGATCTCCATTGAGTTGGGATGACGTTGGTGATCGGGAGTTGTTGGGACCTGAGATGATCGTGGAGGCCGTGGAGATCGTCAGGAATATTCGGGAGAGGTTGAGAATTGCTCAGGACCGTTTTAAGCATTGGGCGGATGCTAAACGTCGTCCTTTGGAGTTTCAGCCGGGCGACCATGTGTTCTTGAAGATTTCCCCGAATCGTGGTGTGATTCGTTTCGGGAAGCGTGGAAAGTTGAGCCCGCGATACATTGGACCATTTGACGTTTTGGAGAGGGTTGGCGAGGTAGCTTATCGCTTGGCCTTGCCGCCATCTTTGGAAGGAGTTCACAATGTTTTCCATGTGTCGCAGCTTCGTCGATACATTAGCGATCCGTCTCATGCGGTGGATTTTTCGGAGATTACCGTTCGCCCTGATATGACGTATGACCAGCATCCAGTGCAGATTCTGGACAGGCGTCAGAAATCGCTTCGGAACAAGATTGTCAATCTTGTGAGGGTGATGTGGCGACACGGTTCACCTGGAGAGTCTACTTGGGAGAATGAGGATGAGATGCGAGAGCGTTTCCCACTTTTGTTTCCGGACTCGTGAGTATACGGAAATTCCGAGGACGGAATTTTTCTTAAGTTGGGGAGGATGTAACGACTGGTTTCCTTGTATCTGAATTTATTATAATATAATTTATGTTTTGGTGGATTTTCTCCTCTTGTGTGGTTTTCGTCTCCGTAACTTTCATTTTCGGTCGATTCGTCGTATTTTCTCGATTCTTCCTTAGGATCGTCGATTCCGAAGTACGTCGTTTGTGACGGGCTTCATAACGGTCATATCTAACTATTAGATCAAGCCTAGGAGTCTTAGAAATCGATACCGGGGCCTCGCGCTCCGTATCGGTACTTTTCTGTGCTCATTAGCCGGTGTAAGAAGGCCACCGACCGACTAGATGACGATCCAGTCGGTCGGCAATCCTTCTTGGACCGACTAGTGGGCTATCTAAATTTCTGAGGAAGCTACTGTTTATCGTTAGTCGGTCTAAGAAGAGTTGTTGACCGACTAGGTTGCAAACTAGTCGGTCAGCAATGCTTCTTGAACCGACTAACTCATCAAATTATTTTTGTATCAGCTACTGTTTACTCTTAGTCGGTCTAAGAACGTTCATCGACCGACTAGATACCAAACTAGTCGGTCAGTACTTGTTCATGGACCGACTAACTCTAGAATCCTATTTTCGTTCAGGAGTTACTGTTTGCACTTAGTCGGTCTGCGTTGGTCGACCGACCGACTAGTTGTCAAACTAGTCGGTCAGTGGTTGCTCTTTGACCGACTAACCAGTGTTAAAACCCTAATTTCTGGGCAGCCGCCAGCCCAACCTATAAATACCCCTCCCAAACGACTTCTTCTTCTCCAACACGACCCAAAACCCTAGAATCTTCCCCCTTCAGCCCCCATCTTCCTCCAAGCTCCATTTCTCCATTCCAAGCCCTAAATCCATCATCCAATCCATCCATCTACTCTATCTACCTCTAATCTTCCCCAAAATCTCACCAAAACCCATCAAAATCCCCAAATCCCCCAAAACCCTAGTTTCTCCAAACTTCTCTAATCTTTTCCAGATCTGATCCTAGGGTTCCCCGGAGTGTTTCTTCCGTCTCCTCTTGGTAAGAAATCGTTCTACCGTTGTTTTCTTAACCTATTTATAATTTTATGAAAACCCTAATTAATTTTATGTGTTTGATGTTTGTCTCCCCCAAAACAGCGATTTCCCCCGTAGATAGCATCCGTGTGACGAAGTGATCGTCAATCCCCGGTGCTAGGAAAGTGAAACTTGCCACTTAGGGTTTAGGCCATGTTTTAGGCCATTTGCTTGTTGTAGGTGTAAAAGAGGCTAGGCGACGAAATGATACTCGCCTAGGCGCAAATTGGGGAACTAGCTTGACAACGAAGCTAGTTCCGACTTATAACATGTTGCACAATTAACATGTCATGTTTACTTTCAATTAACGGTACGCAATATGTTCATGTCATTGCATTTCGCCTCTCACGTTTAATTTAATTAACTGTACGCAAATAAATTGTCATGATCTCGCATTCTTTAGGTATTGCTGTGATTGCGTAGCTTCGCTACAATGTTGTGTTCCTGGCTCGTGTTCCAGAAGCGGGCCATGTGTTGGTTGATAGCCAATGCCCGAATTGCGTGTTCCGGCTAGGTGTTCCCTATGCCATACTTATGTTCCTGGCTCGTGACCAGAAGCGAGCATAATGAGTTGGAAACCCCAACGCTCGATGTAATGAATTGTGAACTAAGAATGCGAGCTCAATGTGCGGGGCAACCCTAGGCTCACTAGATGAGCTCAATGTGCAGGGACCACAGGCTCCATATCGTGCGGGTATTGAGTAGTGTTTAGTGCCGATCGGTCTGAAATGCTATGCCATTCAGCGAATGGCCTAAACACCTACAAAATGTGAATTGATTGAATTGATAGTAGCTTGGCTACTCTTGTCTTGTCCCGATGATTGTTCTCTTGTACAAATTGTCTTGCCATGTTTAAATTGTGCACTCATGTTATAACTGCCATGTCATGCATACTAAACTGCTAGGTTGCTAGATGCCTCACTTTCAGTTTCCTTGCCCAAGTCTTTTTAGACTTGCTGATATGTGCCCCTTTACTCTTTTGGGTGACACATGTTAGATCCTGAGCCCGAGTACCTCGTTGAGGACGAGGTGTTTGCTGACGCCGAGCCCGAGCTTGTGTTTGACGGGGAGCACGTGGACACTGGGGACCAGTCCTAGTGTCATCGTGTGTTTTACTTTTGTTAGACAGTTGTTTTGTATTCGGTGCGTAGCACCTATACTTTGTTATGTCGTATTCTTTTGTTGGCCTTGTTCTGGGCCTTGGACTCTTTTCTTTTAGCCTGGTGGCTTTTCTGGATGTTGGACTTATTGTTGATGTTGGACAATTTGTGAGATGTGGAATTTTATTTCAGTCTCTCCTTGTGTTATTATTGTTATTCTGTTGTGGTTACAGGGACCTGTTTATTTATTTGTGGACGCTTATCGGGTTTGGGGCTTCACAGCTCCACTCTCGTGCGGACCTTTTCACGTCTCGCCTCCATTTTAGGGAAGCGGGTCGTGACACATACTGCTTAATAACGTAATGCGCGCTATCTTGTTCTTCCGAGACCAAGCATCAAAAGCTTCCTTGTCTCGTCGGTGTTGGGCCGTAGTGCCCAACTCGGGTTCAATCATAACGTTCTTTAGAGTTTCGAGCACTTCTTGCTCCTCTAGAACGTATTGTATCTTGATGGACCAAAGTTCGTAATTATCGCCGTTGAGTTTTTCACCTTTGTTTAACTCAGCGACGATATTCTTTGAAGCGGAAGACATTTTACTTTTAAAATGCTGCAAAAGACATAAAAACGAAGGTTTGATCAAAACATTGCATAAAATTTCTTAAAATATAACTCCCACTTGAAATGATAATAGAATATCCCATTTGGATAGTTCTAAAAATTCAAATCCCACTTGGAATTATATTGTATTTGATAAGTTACTTTCGAAAAATATTGAAGATGTTGTTCTAGAATCGAAAAGGTCTCTATGATTCCAATCACCATCTAGAACAACCTTCAATATTCCCCCATCACTTATCAAACAATCGTACTCTTATAGTACTTCGCAGCGGAAAATCAATTTTGAAAAAACATATCTTTCAAAATGGAATAGGTGAGAGTTTGCGCAAAGAATTTAGCGCAACAATTGCCAAGCCACGAGACCTGTTCTACACACCCATGGGTTAGATAACCATGGCCGGATCGTGGTAGGACTTGGAATTCTAAATTGCGCTATCCCGATTTAGGACGGGACATAACCTATTTGAAAAACATCTTTTTCAAAAAAAATTTGAACGCACGTTGGCTAATCTCCGTAGAGTAGAGCACAACGTCACAAGTACATTGGCTAATCTCCGTAGAGTAGAGCACAATGACATGGCTAATCTCGCATGAAGTAGAGCACTATGGCTAATCTTCAAAGAGTAGAGCCCAATGAAGAACTTCATTAAAACGTTAGTCCCGTATGAACTAGTCGGCACTGTGGTTAGCCCCGTATGGGCTAATCGGCACATTCGAGTTTGGCCAAGGCCTTTTGTCACCCCGTATGGGTCAGTTGGCAAGTTTGCAGTCGACCCAGACCTTCTGCCAGATTAGTCGACCAAAAACACCAAATTGGTCGACCAATTTTTGGTCTGCAATTTCTTCCCGGCCAGGGCCTCTGCCCTGGCCGGGGCTTGGCCAAGGGCCGGCCAGGGGCCCTGGCCCCTCGGCCAGGGCCTCTGCCCTGGCCGAGGCCGGCCAGGGCTGGCCATTCCCTGGCCGAGGCCAGGGCATTGGCCCTGGCCACTGCCAGGGCCGGCCAGGCCGGCCTGGCCTTGGCCGGCCACTGCCGGCCTGGCCATGGCCGGCCATGGCTTGGCCATGGCCGGTCATGGCCAAGGCCATTTTGGGCATTGGCCGGCCATGGCCCCTTTGGCCATGGCCGGCCACCCCCTTGAATGGGGTTGCCGCACACATTCCTCCCCCTTGATGGGGTGGTCGCCGGTGGTTATTGGCCGTAGCCAACCCCCTCCGCAAGTGGAGGGGGGGTGCATGGCCTTCATAGCCCATTTGGCCTTGGTGCACATGCACCAAATTTCATCTTACCTGATGGAAATAACTACCATCATCTTCCTCGATGAAGCACCCGTTCGTCGATGAAGCACCTGTTCGTCGAGAAATTAGTTATTTCCTAATGGCCGTGTGCCAAAAATGAATAACGTACTACGTGAACGGTCGGTTCTTCCCGTCACGGAGAGTTCCTACCATATCCGTAATGATTGGAGACCCTAACGTGAAAAGAACAACCGCTGCGTTCTCTCCGTCACGAAGCGTTCCTACCATATCTGTAATGGTAGGAGACCCATTCGTGAAAAAGACAACGACTCGTTCATAGTTTCGACGGGGCGGTGGTTTGACCGGGGCGAACCCATATGGCTTTGATACCAATGAAGGATCCTGCCAAAACAGAGTTAGGATCGATAATATGAAGTTTAGACTTACGCTTGCGTATGCGGCACGGTAGTCTACGAACTTCGCCTTCGGATTCGCCACGACGGATCGAGTCTTCTCACGAACGGAGTAAGGCTACTAAATCCACAATCTAAATCTCTACTTTAGATTAAGAACTTGGATAAAGAAAGAGAGGAAGCATTTCGGCAGAGCTTCGCTAGGATGAAAATGCATGCAAGAATGCCATGCAAAATCTTAAGGAAAATGGCTAACCCTTGGGTCTTATTTATAGCCCCCAAGGTAGTTATTTTAGGATCAATTGTTCCTTTGGAACAATTTAACTAAGGTGTACCATCGTACATGGCATATTATAAGCTTAAGTTGTACCATATGCATGGTACAATATAAGCTTAAGATATTACCCCTTTATTAGCCATATGTTGCATGCACTTATGCACACATAATGCGACTTTCTCATCAATCTAGAGATCCTCTCCGCAAGGGAACATATTCCCTTTGCGTACGACTTCGTGTACGCGACGTTCGAGGTCCGTATTCCCTCGTACATCCCCTACAAGGGTGTACTAACGTCTTCCATATCCAACACACCCTACCGCCGTTGGATTCTTATCGAAACCCCCTACCAACTACAACTTCCCTCATGCTCATAGCCCACCTGTAGCTCCCGGAATCCTCGTCGGAACACGCCGTATCGGCTGTTTTCCGCAGATCTGGAAGCTGAACTTCGACGCCCGCGCACAATCACCTCCGACCACCCCCGGTGACAACTCCACTGCCGTTGGCTTCATCTTGAAGTCCTTTAACTTCTGCAACTTTCCGTTTTCTTTGTTCCTCGCTGAAATTCTGCTAAGACGCGCGACAATGGACGTTGCGCAAATCTGTCCTCTCCGGCTTCTCACGGCCACCCACCGCCGTACGCCGCCACCGTCGGCCACCCACCGGGCCGAGCATATTCATCTGGTCCCACTTCATCTACCAACTGCCCCCATGGACTCTCGGAGTTCACGTGCGTTTCCGCACGCTTGTACTTTTAGCCGACGTCGCCGTTATCGTGAAGACCCGTTGTGCTACTCGCAACCGGAGGAGAATCGCTGTTAGCTCGCTGATTTCGCGCCACCACCCCGCTGTCCAGACGTACCTAGCTGCGCTACCCACGGCCGAAGAGTTCTAGACGACGCCGATGTTTCGCCGTTCAGACCCGACTTCCGCTTGTTGGACGACAACACGAGGTTGGTTTCCCTAACGAGTAGTAAAACTGTAACGACCCGCTCCCGGGGGCCCGTTACTTTTTTTGATATTTGCGCTGGTTCTACAGGTTACCAGTGAAAAGAAAATAGCCATGATGCAGAGATGTACAAAAATACTCAAATAGTGTCCAATTATTACAATCCATACTGTACAAGATGTCCTAACAAATATACATGAAAGAAGAAACTTACATAAGTGAAAATAACTCTGGAAGCTGCGGTCGAATTCTGGCGCTATTAGCTCAGGAGCATCTACCTCTATATGTACGTCGTCTGCGGTGCCACGGAGATGGAACCGTAGGTAAGTCACAACAATTCTAAATATAGAAAAGAAGCAGTGCACAAGTATGACAAAAGTAACTACGTACAAGAAGACCAGAGTGAAAAGTAAAGTGATGAGCAACAACTGTTCACAACTGAAAAGTAAAAGTAAACTGAACTGAAAGGAGAGAACAACTGTACTGTGATAGTGCAAGTGTAAAGTAGGCTAGGCAAGTGAAACATACTACTGCTGTAGCTAAAAATACGACAAGTGAAGTACTGGTGACTGCATAGGTGTAATAGGTGAAGTGCATGCAATGCGTAAAGTAAAGGTGACTGTGATGCGTAAAGTAAAAGTGACTGTGCAAAAGTAACTACACTACGTGACCCAAGTCGGAGAGTAAAATATGTGACCATCGAGTTCATCTCTTGCCTGGGCGCGACCCAGACGAATGCCGAAAACACAGGCAGCTAGACAGGATGCTGACATGCAGCATATTTTGTTTGCCGAAACACAGGCAGCTAGACATGATTGCCGAAAACCCAGGCAGCTAGACATGTAGATTGAACTCCAGTCAATCCCGCACTCTATCAAACTATGAGTTACCCCAAAAACCCCAGTGAAGTGGCAAGTGTTCTATGTACATTTCCTTTTCATGATGTTCCACGAGATGTTCCACAAGATATTCCACAAGATGTTCCACAAGTTACTAGTCAAACCAAGACAACTGGTTGAATTTTTATTGAAAAACAGAAAGTCAGAAATTCTTTCCAAAGCAAGCTGGCCAAACAAAGTGAGGATAAAGACAAGTCCAACATTCGAGGTGTCTAGTATTGTTTAGCACACAATTTACCCAAGTTGATGATTGTGTGTTACAACCACCAAAGTTGAAAGTTGGCAAAGTAATCTGTAGTTGATTACTTTCATATTAGATTAGGTCTCTAATTCAGATCAAGTCAAGTAGCCGTTCTGATGCTATATGTGATGTTCTAAGTTCATACGAGTGCACTTATCTAATTTTCTAATTTTAGAATTAGTCGTGACTTACAGATTTGAGATCGTCGTGGTAAGACGAGGTTGGAGCAAGAGCTCATAAAGATGCTGGTGCACGAGTATTGGTACCTGCAAGCACAAGAAACTCATCAGTTACAGGATACCCTATTTCTATCTGATCGTTTCGATTTTTATAATCGACTAAAACGTCGTCAAAAAGTGTTCTAAATTTTTCTATAGGCTAGATATAAGAAAAATAATTTTATCGTAGGAGGAAATAATTTTCTGAAGCTTACATTAATTTTTATAATTTTTAAAGGCTCAAAATAGATTTAAAAACTAATTTTTAATTAAGTACGCAATTATTCAATAATTTCTCCTGGATGCAATCTGTATCGGAAAGTCGCAAATAAGCTGTCGAAATGACCGTCTCGAAGAGTACTTTAACATATATTTTTCTCACATATTAGTGTACGTGAAAATATCAAGTTACGGATTTTTGAATGAAAATAACATATTTATCTTTTAGGCTTAAGAATTAATTTTGGAAAAACTAAGCGTCCGATTGAGACGAAACTAGTTCCATTGGGTCCAGAACGTTATTTCTGATTTTCTAGAGCTAGTCTGGTATTTTTCTGATCTGTATAATATTTACTATGAATTTTTAATCAAAAAGCCTATATTTTATAATTATTAAAATTCGTAAAATAATACGTTTATGCGTATTTGCATTTAGAAGCCCGTATATATATCTCACCATTCTCTCTTACGTTCGTGCTTGGGCGGGGCTTATCGAAGTGGTCGGCGAGTGGAGCGGCGGGACGGCGGTGACCGGGCGAGGGCGACGTCGACGGAGGCGAGTTCGGGGCAGCGGCGGTGGGGTAGCTTCACAGGCGGCACAAGCAGCAGCTGCTGTGTTTGGTTTGACGGCGAGGAGAGCGTGGGGAGAGGAGGCACGGCATCGTGGCAGCGGGGAGGTGATCTTCTCGGTGACGGGGGAGGCCGTACGGCGAGGTGAGTCGAGGCGACGACGACTCGCGAGCGTGGTGGCGACGGTGGGGAGGCGGACACGACGTCGTCGACGAGCAAAAGCTCCGGGCCTCGGAGCTGCTGTAGGCGTACGGCTAGACCGGGGCTACGGCGGTGCTCCGGGCCCGTAGCGGCTGACGGAGTGGAGAGCTTAGCAGCAGTGAGGGCCTGGGCTTCGTGCTGTCGTGGCGTGGGCTCTCCGGCGATAGGTTTCGAAGCTCGGGGAGGCGAACGGCGATCCTTGCTTCGAAGAGGAAGGACGGGGAAGCGGGGCGGGGATGCTGTTGTTCGGGGGTTGTTTCGTCGGAGGTGCTCGGTGGTGTCTGAGCTCGGGGACGACAAGCTTGGTCGGAGATTCGATAGGGGGCGCTCCGGCGATGGGGTTGCCGTCGTGCATGGTTCGACCCGGGAGGGAGTTGGTTGGGTTTGTGTGCGGCCTGGTGTTGAGAACAGGAGCGAGTGGGTTTTGAAACAAAGGGAGGAGAGAGAACATGGGTGAGTCTGGGAAGAGAGAGAGACTGCGTGTGTAGGGTTTGCCGTTGGGTTTGCAGACGATGACGAGGGCAGAGGGTGTCGGAGTGAACGTGAGAGAGAGAGTTCCGTGAGGGGGGTTTAAATAATGACTAATACTAATATAATATTAAGAGGTATTTAATAGGGTAATTAATAAGTTTGACTAAGTTTACAATCTGATTAGGATTGGTGGAGAGTTTGTGGAAAAATGGGCTAGACGTGATCCTCGTGGGCTGCTAATAAGTCACGTAAATAATTGGGATAGGTAATTAACGTAAAATGGTAATTAGGTTATAGTAATTAACTAGGTTAATTGGTAACGGTAAAATTTGTAACAAAATTACGATTTTGCCCCTACTAATAAACGTGTCTGAAAAATTACGAAAACATACACACGGAATCGTATCGACGCGAGGATCGCGAATACGAGATCCATTTCAGGGTTTGAGCTATGGAGATACTAGTTTTGTGCTAAAACGTTTAGGAAGCGGGTTTGCGGGTTTTCTATCGATTTGACTTCAGAAAATTACGAAATTAATGTGGAAAGCCCTAAATGATCATAGAATGTTACCGTAGAAGTTTAAAAAAGTTTTGATGATGTTTGTATAGAAAATAAATTCATTAAGCTAAAACGATAATAACTGAAAAAGTGAATTTTTACCGGAATTGTTTTGAGTATTTGATGAAACTCGAACTTACTAAAATACTTCATAAATAGGCTGATACTTCAGAATAATTTTATAAGAAAATTTTGAAATCATAAAACTCCTGACAAACCATTATAAAATAGTTTTTAAAAATGTAAATACGTGAATAGTTGCATTGAAAAATATGGACCGTTACATTCTACCCTCCTTAAAATAATTCCGTCCTCGGAATTAAAAATCTCTTGTGTTTAAAATATCTTTTGAAAATAATTGATGTTATGAAGAAGCTCAAGCAAATAAATGATAGAAGAGATAGTAATATAGTAAATTAGGTTGTAAATAACATGAAATATAATGCGATATCACAGCAGCACGAAAACAAGAGATGTTATATATGAATACATACTATTGACATCACCATAGCTTCTGTAATTATCACAATAGTTACTCTGACTTCTCAAGTAGCCCAAAATTAACATGAAATAATAACATCATATGAAAATGAGGGCTATTATGATGCCAACATCTGTTCGAACTTGGAACCTGAGGTGATAAGCCAGTAGCAAGCTATTTAAACCACATAAAACGGAAGACCATAATGTTTATTCGTGCTACTGGTGACTAACTGGGTCTAGCCAAAGATGTCTTTCATAATATAGCATGTAACGACTAATTCACGGGTACCAACAACATCAATCTCCATAATGCCCAACCACATGCTAACGTCCAAATCAACGCCCAAAGATAAGTACACGGCCAATACCCAAAGTCGGTACTCACTGCCAGTATTTCTTCCATCAATCTCCATAATATCCCACAATAAGGCAAGATCCAAGCTCTCATCCAGAGCCAAGCACAAGGCCTACATCCAACTTCAACACCCAAGGCCAATATCATGCCAATAATCATCGTCATTACTTCTTCCGTAGACCAATACTTGATATTCGCAACACCCAACATCACCCAACAAATGAACAACCAAAAGCACGCTTTCCAGCACACCAGAAGAAGTAGACGCCAAAGGAAGCCTAGACGGGATCACAACCTGGGTGAGACCCAGGGTAGAGAGCTCAAGAGAAGCCCATGGATCACGGATTCCCAAGATCTCAGCCACACAGCGGTAGCGAGGGTGGCGGCGAGGGTTATCGCCAAGGCCAAAAATCCCAAAACAGAACGTCGAGGGGCCATCGGCTGCTGTCGATCTATGGTGGCTGCGACTGCTTGACATGGCGAGAGTCACCGGAGTAGGATGGGGTGGTGGAGCTTCGTGTGAGGTCAGAGGAGCTTGAGGCGAGATGTGTCGAGTTCGCTTGGGGAAGAGGCCGGGAGGAGGAGTGGAAGTCGATACGACGTAGGGAAAACCACGGGGTGGCTTGGTGAGGAAGGATAGGAGGGGTTTTAAAAAGGGGGCACCGAAAGTCGTCGGTAGGGTAGACTATGTTAGGCGGGACCGGGGCTCGAGGAGAGGAAGCGGACAAAAGAAATAAAGAGGGGGAGATGGTAGGTGGGAAAAGAGGTTTAACACATGGAGAATCGGGCATAAAATAGAAAGTAGGGGCTAGAAGAGAAACATGAGCTCAAAAAGACGCAAACAGCCTATACTTGCACGTCAGGTTTGGTTCGTCTCTAACACCATTCCTCCAATACTTCTGAGCGTCCTTCAATTCGCTTCTGTTGTCGAAATCGAACTTCTGGTGATCGAAAAGTCAAACGCTACCCTCCTTAAAATAGACGTAGCTAGAGTTCAAGCAAGCTAGAAATAGAAAGATTCTAAGAATGTCAATCGAAAGATCATCAAGCTAAAGGATGGGTGATAGTGATGAACATCGATGGCGTTACATACTCATGATTCACATCCTTACGGTCCAGCGGAACACGGCCATGGAGTTACTAAGCCAGGATCACTTACGCCAAGTCTAGCAAGGGTGATCCAACAAACTTAGCCAAGCATATTGACTGGATCATGTTCCATTGAAGAAAGCTTATCATTTATATGCGTGCCATCATCAACTAAAGGAAAGGTGATGAAGTGGGTAGATAGTTCAACCTACGAAAAATCACTATAACTGCTAGCAAAAGAGGTTACCGGGGAGGGTATAACCAAGAATGGTACACGAGTTCCTAAGCAAGGGTTAAGAGTTCAAAGGAAGTGATGAGGATCAAGGAAGGCCTAATGAAGATGGTAATAAGGACACTTCACCCGTATATCCAATATAGGAGAACACTCGAGACATCCCGTACTCGAGGTTAATTTGAGTATTTTATATTGTACATCCTGATCTTGCTATATTGTTCACGAGGTAGTTAGCGCGGACCTGCGTGGGCCACCAAAACTTGTAACGACCCGCTCCCGGGGGCCCGTTACTTTTTTTGATATTTGCGCAGGTCCTGCAGGTACCAGTGAAAACAAAATAGCCATGATGCAGAGATGTACAAAAATACTCAAATAGTGTCCAATTATTACAATCCATACTGTACAAGATGTCCCAACAAATATACATGAAAGAAGAAAAGTACATAAGTGAAAATAACTCTGGAAGCTGCGGTCGAATTCTGGCGCTATTAGCTCAGGAGCATCTACCTCCATATGTACGTCGTCTGCGGTGCCACGGAGATGGAACCGTAGGTAAGTCACAACAATTCTAAATATAGAAAAGAAGCAGTGCATAAGTATGACAAAAGTAACTACGTACAAAAAGACCAGAGTGAAAAGTAAAGTGATGAGCAACAACTGTTCACAACTGAAAAGTAAAGGTAAACTGAACTGAAAGGAGAGAACAACTGTACTGTGATAGTGCAAGTGTAAAGTAGGCTAGGCAAGTGAAACATACTACTGCTGTAGCTAAAAATACGACAAGTGAAGTACTGGTGACTGCACAGGTGTAATAGGTGAAGTGCATGCAAAGCGTAAAGTAAAGGTGATTGTGATGCGTAAAGTAAAAGTGACTGTGCAAAAGTAACTAGACTACGTGACTCAAGTCGGAGAGACAATATGTGACCATCGAGTTCATCTCTTGCCTGGGCGCGACCCAGACGAATGCCGAAAACACAGGCAGCTAGACAGGATGCTGACATGCAGCATATTTTGTTTGCCGAAACACAGGCAGCTAGACATGATTGCCAAAAACCCAGGCAGCTAGACATGTAGATTGAACTCCAGTCACTCCCGCACTTTATCAAACTATGAGTTACCCCAAAAACCCCAGTGAAGTGGCAAGTGTTCTATGTACATTTCCTTTTCATGATATTCCACGAGATGTTCCACAAGATATTCTACAAGATGTTCCACATGTTACTTGTCAAACCAAGACAACTGGTTGACTTTCTTATTGAAAAACAGAAAGTCAGAAATTCTTTCCAAAGCAAGCTGGCCAAACAAAGTGAGGATAAAGACAAGTCCAACATTCGGGGTGTCTAGTATTGTTTAGCACACAATTTACCCAAGTTGATGATTGTGTGTTACAACCACCAAAGTTGAAAGTTGGCAAAGTAATCTGTAGTTGATTACTTTCCTATTAGATTAGGTCTCTAATTCAGATCAAGTCAAGTAGCCGTTCTGAGGCTATATGTGATGTTCTAAGTTCATACGGGTGCACTTATCTAATTTTCTAATTTTAGAATTAGTCGTGACTTACAGATTTGAGATCGTTGTGGTAAGACGAGGTTGGAGCAAGAGCTCATAAAGATGCTGGTGCACGAGTATTGGTACCTGCAAGCACAAGAAACTCATCAGTTACAGGATACCCTATTTCTATCTGATCGTTTCGATTTTTATAATCGATTAAAACGTCGTCAAAAAGTGTTCTAAATTTTTCTATAGGCTTGATATAAGAAAAATAATTTTATCGTAGGAGGAAATAATTTTCTGAAGTTTACAATAATTTTTATAATTTTTAAAAGCTCAAAATAGATTTAAAAACTAATTTTTAATTAAGTACGCAATTATTCAATAATTTCTCCTGGGTGCAATCTGTATCGGAAAGTCGCAAATAAGCTGTCAAAATGACCGTCTCGAAGAGTACTTTAACATATATTTTTCTCACATATTATAGTGTACGTGAAAATATCAAGTTATGGATTTTTGAATGAAAATAACATATTTATCTTTTAGGCTTAAAAATTAATTTTAGAAAACTAAGCGTCCGATTGAGACGAAACTAGTTCCATTGGATCCAGAACGTTATTTCTGATTTTCTAGAGCTAGTCTGGTATTTTTCTGATCTGTATAATATTTACTATGAATTTTTAATCAAAAAGCCTATATTATATAATTATTAAAATTCTTAAAATAATACGTTTATACGTATTTGTATTTAGAAGCCCGTATATATATCTCACCCTTCTCTCTTCCGTTCGTGCTTGGGCGGGGCTTGTCGAAGTGGTCGGCGAGTGGAGCGGCGGGACGGCGGTGACCGGGCGAGGGCGGCGTCGACGGAGGCGAGTTCGGGGCAGCGGCGGTGGGGTAGCTTCACGGGCGACACAAGCAACAGCTGCTGCGTTTGGTTCGACGGCGAGGAGAGCATGGGGAGAGGAGGCACGGCGTCGTGGCAGCGGGGAGGTGATCTTCTCGGTGACGGGGGAGGCCGTACGGTGAGGTGAGTCGAGGCGACGACGACTCGCGAGCGTGGTGGAGACGGTGGGGAGGCGGACACGGCGTCGTCGGCGAGCAAAAGCTCCGGGCCTCGGAGCTGCTGTAGGCGTACGGCGAGACCGGGGCTACGGTGGTGCTCCGGGCCCGTAGCGGCTGACGGAGCGGAGAGCTTAGCAGCAGTGAGGGCCTGGGCTTCGTGCTGTCATGGCGTGGGCTCTCCGGGGATGGGTTTCGAAGCTCGGGGAGGCGAACGGCGGTCCTTGCTTCGAAGAGGAAGGACGGAGAATCAGGGCGGGGATGCTGTTGTTCGGGGGTTGTTTCGTCCGAGGTGCTCGGTGGTGTCTGAGCTCGGGGACGACAAGCTTGGTCGGAGATTCGATAGGGGGCGCTCCGGTGATGGGGTTGAAGTCGTGCACGGTTCGACCCATGAGGGAGTTGGTTGAGTTTGTGTGCGGCCTGGTGTTGAGAACAAGAGCGAGTGGGGTTTGAAACAAAGGGAGGAGAGAGAACATGGGTGAGTCTGGGAAGAGAGAGAGACTGCGTGTGTAGGGCTTGCCTTGGGTTTGCAGACGATGACGAGGGCGGAGGGTGTCGGAGTGAACGTGAGAGAGAGAGAGAGAGAGTTCCGTGAGGGGGGTTTAAATAATGACTAATGCTAATATAATATTAAGAGGTATTTAATAGGGTAATTAATAAGTTTGACTAAGTTTAGAATCTGATTAGGATTGGTGGAGAGTTTGTGGAAAAATGGGCTAGACGTGATCCTCGTGGGCTGCTAATAAGTCACGCAAATAATTGGGATAGGTAATTAACGTAAAATGGTAATTAGGTTATAGTAATTAACTAGGGTAATTGGTAACGGTAAAATTTGTAACAAAATTACGATTTTGCCCCTACTAATAAACGTGTCTGAAAAATCACGAAAACATACACACGGAATCGTATCGACGCGAGGATCACGAATATGAGATCCATTTCAGGGTTTGAGCTACGGAGATACTAGTTTTGGGCTAAAACATTTAGGAAGCGGGTTTGCGGTTATTCTATCGATTTGACTTTAGAAAATTACGAAATTAATGTGGGAAGCCCTAAATGATCATAGAATGTTACCGTAGAAGTTTAAAAAAGTTTAGATGATGTTTGTATAGAAAATAAATTCATTAAGCTAAAACGGTAATAACTGAAAAAGTGAATTTTTACCAGAATTGGTTTAAGTATTCGATGAAACTCGAACTTACTAAAATACTTCATAAATAGTCAGATACTTCAAAATATTTTTATAAAAAATTTTTGAAATCATAAAACTCCTTACAAACCATTATAAAATAGTTTTTAAAAATGTAAATACGTGAATAGTTGCATTGAAAAATATGGACCGTTACAAAAACCCACACCGTAGCTAACCAAAACCTAAACTAAAATCGGACAACTACAACTAAATTTACTTTTCCGCACCAGTAAAACGCTTCTCACTGTAGAAATCGACCATCGGACAACTTTTCTGTGCATATAGGGTAGTGGTCGATTTAGGCTGAACGAAACACCAAAACGTGACTTTGACGATTAGGGTAGCCCCGATAACATAGAAACAAACCCTAATAGGACTTGATGAAAATCACGAGCTGACACCGTCGCCGTGACACTGTTTCAGACAGAGTACCGCGGACGCGACGCCTGGACGAGATGCCCCGGACGGACGACACGCTCGCCACCGCAGGCAAGTGTACTCACTTGCTCTTTCGGCCGTGCCTAGGCCTTAGACTGTTAGAACTATTAAACTGTGAACAAAGAGAATCAGACGTGAAATGATAGCATCCGGGTCACCTTGACGACTTAGACTTGACGACGAAGTCTAAGCTCGACAAACAACAACTTTTAACACCGTAGGATTATCTTGTGTGTGCGTGCGTGTGGACACCCTAGAATAACTTTCCCTTACACTTGTCATGTCATGTCCCTGTTACACAAAAGCCTTCGGGCGTTTCAGATGCTTCCCTAGCGGAAGTGATCTCCGTGATACAAAAATCCTTCAGGCGTTTCAGATGCTTCCCTAGCGGAAGTGATCTCCGTGATACAAAAAGCCTACGAGCATTTCAGATGATTCCCTAGTGGAAGTGATCTCCGTGATACAAAAAGCCTGCTGGCGTTTCAGATGCTTCCCTAGCGGAAGTGATCTCCGTGATACAAAAAGCCTACGGGCGTTTCAGATGCTTCCCTAGCAGAAGTGATCTCCGTGATACAAAAAGCCTGTGGGCGTTTGAGGTGCTTCCCTAGCGGAAGTGATCTCTATACTTCTTGTCCTGAGTTCCTGGGTTTGGGGTAGGGTTGAGCATGCACACGAGGAGAGGGTCTGATCCCCCTCGAACCGTAAGGCGTGAACCCTTCGTGTCTCACGTGTCCTGTCCATCTTGTCTTGTCTAGTTCCGTCTTGTCCTGTCACCTTTAGGATACTCCCGTAGTCGGTAGCACACGCTACGACTACTGCTTGCTACGCTTTACTTTTCCTGCTGCTTTACTTCCTTCTTTTACTTCTCAGTTATAACCCCAGCATGCTAATCAACCAGTAAAACGATGTTTAATAGTTCGGTACACTTGCAGTAGAGTCTGACCTCTTTTGTAGACTTTACCTGACGTACAGTTCCTTTTCTTTTGGTGTTGTACGTCAGGTGTCGGGCCAGAGTTCGTGGACGCGGCAGACTTACCGGAGTACGTGGAGCCCGAGGACGTCAACATAGAGTACGTGCTGACGAGGACCAGACCTTGAGGACTTTTCAGTCGTCACCTTTAAGAGGTTACTACTTTTGCTCTTTCGATAGTTATTGCCATGCTTAGGCTTCCCTCTATTTAGACTTTTGTACTCGCTGGATATTAACTCCTTATATTAATGAATGCAACTTTCTTTCTGTACTTCTTTTGTTTCGAACTTTATAAATGCAAGAACCTGAAAATTTTAAAATGGTACCCCTACAGACGCTTATTGGGCCCGGGCTTCACAGCTCCGGTCCAAGCGGGCCTTAGTCACGCCTCGCCTCCGTAGTTTTGGGAAGCGGGGCGTGACAGGTTTTAGTGGTGGCCCATGCAGGTCATGCAAAAGTTCGGAACAATAAGAGTACCGCATTCATTTAATATCCATGTACAAGTCCAAATTAGGTTTTTCCAGTCTTAGATGGTTGGAAGACTTAGATAGACCTCCAGGTTTGATAGTCTGACGCCTTGGTTAAGATTTAGTCATCCTCGTCTTAGGATACCTTAGTAGCCCTCGCTTGACTCTAACCGTGTTAGATTTCTAGAGCCCTTCTTTTAGTTGTTCGCTCGGGTCCATCGACTTCGGGCCAACAGAACGTAATCTTGACTCGCTTAGGACTCTACCCTGAGGGCCTTAATACTTTCTGGTTCATTTGGAAGTCTTAGTGTTGAGTTTCCCCTGATCTTTAGACGGCCCGATAATTAGGAATCTTGGATTTCTAGCAACTTCCTAATCATTACACTTTTGTGTTATCGGCCGTAGAGTTCCATCGTAGCTTTCATGAACCATCTCCTAGGCGTATGCATCATGCGATCATGTTCCTTGCCCTCGATTCACGTGATCGCTTCATGAAGATTATCGATAATTCTTCGAATCTCTCCATTGCAAATCCTGCTCCTTTAAAAGTATTTTCGAAATTCATTATTAAATTCTTCGCTCAGTTTAACTTCTTTGAAAACTCTTATTAAATATTTAAAGTTTCATACTTTCGGTTGAGTTAAATTTCTTTCGCAAATTTTGAAACCTTCTTGGTCGTAAATTTTAAGTTACGGTCTCGTACTTATTTTCGAATCGGTATCCTTCGTATTTTAGTTTTAAAACTTTGTTACCATTTTGGAAATTCAATATATATCATTTTTTCTAAACTACGAAATTTAATTTAACTCCTAACCGTACGTACTTTTAAAATATTTTCTAAACTAAAGTGAACTTTAATTTATAGATATTTATATATCAGTTCTATGTTCATCGTGCTCGTATTTCAAAAAAAAATCTTTGTATAAACTTATTTTATTCGGAAAACAAATTACTGCCTCATCATACTCTTCATTTCTCTGTCTAACTCTTTTTTTCCGAATTGAAATTTTATACCATCTGCTCACTTTTTCTACATAATTTTTATGAGTATAAAAATATATGATACCGTATTCTACACGTGATCTTTTTATCTGTTTCAATATTTTAAGCAAT
>CM061142.1:99167178-99329233 GCA_030789695.1 Scilla litardierei
TAAAAATGATTAAAATTTATTACTTGAATTTTAATGACATGCTATGTTTTAATAAAACTTTTAACAACCCTTTAAGACCTAATTCATGATTAGGGTAGTCCTTTTAATGAATCTTAATTCTAATTGTTATAATTAATTCTCATTAAAGGACTTCGCTTTTGGCGTTGTTAATAAAGTTTATTAAAATCCTAATAACGATTAGGATAGCACGTGAATATTATAGTTGATAAGGTCTTAATAAAAGGTATTAAACAAATCCTAAAATTTTTAATTTAAGAATGCAACTAGTTGATAGGATTAATTAGTTGTTAATAAAAGCTGTTTAGTCTATGGCACACATATAAAAGTGATAAGCTTCATTCAATGGACCATGATCCAGTCAATGTGCTTGGCTAAGAGTTCTGGATCAACCCTTGCTAGTCCAAGGGGCAGTGATCCTGGCTTAGTCAATTCATTGGCTGTGTTCCGCTGGACCGCAATGTCGCGAATCATGATTGTATGACACCCTGGACTATATCTAGTCAATGCGTTATAAATCTTAATAAAGATTAATCCGTATCCCTCCTTGATTTTGGAGCTTGGTAACTCAAAGAAGATAATTATAGTTGTTGAGTCTCCTCAAGCTATGACATGTTTATCTTTAAGGAACAAACTCCAACATACATGTGATGTAGTCTAGACTTGACCCAAATCGATTCGTCGGGTCTCCTCGAGCATCGATCTAAGTCAAATCTGGACACGAAATCAAGGGTCTGACTAGACCAGTCATTATGATTTGTTGAGTCTCCTCAAGATCATAAGTGACTGTGGGTAAAAAAACGATAGGGAGTCACATGTGATGTGATTGACTAAGAGTTAGTCTACCAATCATGGAACCAATCAACTTGTTGAGTCTCCTCAAGGTTGTGAGTTTCAGGATGATTGGATCCCTCTTTCACTAAATTTTAAATATTTTAATTCGATTAAATCGTTCGTTATTAAGCTTTGAAACGATCGTAAAAATAGTGGGAGGATATAGATAGATGAATGCCAATCTACCTATATTTAATATTGAACATATGCTAAACTAGGGCAAGACTATGTTTACCGAAGGAATCGAAATATAATATTTTAATGGAATTAGTTAATTGGTCAAATAGGTTGATTAATTGAATATCAAGTTAAATTCTAATTGATAGGATTAAACTATATTATCGTTGACATTAAAATGACCTTCTAAAGAACAGACTTAAGAAATACGATTTCATTAAGTTCTGGGTCCAACAAATAAATTCACGCTACATGTCACCCGTCTCTATATGAGGCAGCTTGAACATATATGATATTCGAAATATGTTTCTCCCTACAACTTGTCGAGCTACCCTCAAGGTTGTATGGACAAACAATTTTGATCCGCAAAGTTCGAGAATTCGATCAAACTGTTTGAGTCGAATACGAGTGCATGAGCGGTGCAAGACTATGTATCCCAACCGGATCTTGAGACAAGCAACTTCTTGAGCTACAATCAAGATTGCACCTCTCAGGCGTTTGGATACATAAGATGCTTGCATAGCTATTTATTTATGTTGGGCTATTTATATCTAAATGTGATTTAGAAAAGGAAGAAGGCACTCCGAAAAGTCAATCGAGTTTAATAGTTTAATTTATCATTAGTAAAGGCATAAGTAGGAGGAAATGAAAATGTGACATATTTTGATGTCACGATTTTATAATTATTGTTATACAAAAGGCGTCTAACACAATTTGACGAATGTCGTCACCTCGCTTCTGAAGCAATGTTTTGCGTTAGTAATTCATGTATAACAATAATATATATATATTAAATGTTAATATATATAAATACACAAGATAGTAGCAAACTTGTATGGAAAAATAGACTAGGCCGTATCGAGAGACTAAGCTTCACAAGTCACATAAAGAGGGGTCTGACCTCTCGTATTATGAAGACTGCGGACACTTGTGAGTCTTATCCTCTTAGATAGAATGGCCGAAACCCATCTATAATACAGTGGGAGAATGAGTTGTTGAACTCAGTCTGGTACATACTGATGAACCCGAGTCTAGATTAACCAAATTAAGTTATTCGTATATTTTATTAAGACCCGTGTTCTTGATGAAACACAAGTCTGATAAAATAAAGAACGAAATGACTAAAGTATTTAAACTGATTCGATTAGATCGAATGGTCAAATACTTAGCTACATTAAATCTTGCGTAATTAAAAGAAAATGTGATTTTCTCTCAGGTCAAGTCTGTTAACACATCCGTGTGTCAAAAGGTATGAATCACACTTAGTTAGACTTGGTGTGATCCATTGTAAGTGACTCTGAGTTAAGTCCTCCTTCTGGTTTAAGTCCCAGATGGTAATGCCTAGGTTTTGATAATGTTCTGTGAGGACATTATCAATAAGATATTCATTAAATAAATCATTAGGAAGTTGTATAATTACTCGAATTTCGTGAGACGAAGAGTCGAGTTAAACATCATAACTGATGATGACTTAGTCAACTTCCGGGATGAAACTCGGAGTAGTAACTCCGATTTAAAAACTTGATGCAATCAGAATAGGTCCGTGTGCGTAAATAAATTTTGGAATTTAGTTTATGTGCACAAGGAAAATGTTTCCTCACTTTCTGCAAGTAAATCTTTAAGTTGAAAGATTGGTGCAGAAAGGAATATAGTGAAGTGCAATCATGTTGGTCGAGAACGGTTTTTCCATACTAATTCCTATAAAACGGATTATAATGAAACCGTTTTTTCCACCAGCAGATGTGTACAGAACTACTCGGACCAAACTTGATGTAAACGCTTAAGTTGACCATGAAAATTGGAGCATTCACTTACAAGTTCGTTTTTCTAAATATGATTTAGACGGACCAACTTATATGAATTAGCCAGATAGTTTTCAAGGTCAGTGGGAGCATGTAAATTACATGTGAGGCATCAAAGGGATGGAACATATATATTTTGATGAAGTGATCAAAAGAGTTTGATACTTTATCAGAAATAGATATGAGCCATTTATGATCATTAACTAATTTAAGATTATTATCGTAAGGTACGATGAACTGGATAAGATCCAAATTAATAAAATGTTATGGATTCCGACAGACCAAATGAATTATTTGAATGAGATTCAAATGGTTGGTCTAATTTGAACATAGAAACTCCTTAAGTCTATAGTGTAGACGGTTTTAGCAGATCCACTCACGAAGGCTCTACCACATGAAGTCGGGAAAACTTATGTGTAAAAACGGTATTAGATACCGAGATAAATGGGCCTGAGTGCAAGTGGGAGATGTTGAGAGATGATACCCTCGAGGCTATCTATCTTCATGTGTGAATAGCACAAACATCTTGTTCGAAATAACAGTAAGCTGTTTGGTAATAATTTATCTAAAGTTATGTTATAATGTAGTTAACATTAGATATTAATTTAGGTAAAGTCCTGAGACTTTATGCAAGGTCAAACATGTATCGAGATGAGTATCTCGATCATGGAGAAATGTTTGACCGTCTGTAGCATAAGTCTAAAAGGTTTTGTGGTCGTAGATGTTTCGAGACAAGGATATCGAAACATCGGATAGACCATTGTGTCTTAGTCTTCACCGTTTAGCGGTGGCGATGATCTCATGATCGCTTGACTTAGCGAAGTCGTAGACGAGACACAGGTGCTCATTAGAGAATGAGTTCACTGAACGATCCACAAGAGTTATCATATGGTTATATTGACCAATCTGTCAATGATGACTCTAAGTGATGATAGGCTAGTTGGTCTTTTGACTTGAGGTCATTTTGACGAACCTGTGCGTGAACGGTGCCACTTAGATCAAATGACCTAGCTTCGAGGCAAGGCCTGTCGAAAGGTCTTTGATTGGGTGACACTTGAAGCGTATGAGGAGAGTAATGACCAAGAGAGGATTCGTCTCTCCCAGTCATTGGGAGTTAGTGTCGTAGGGTTAGTTCGGTCTTTAGTAAAAACTCTGGCCAGAGTATGTTGGAAGAAGTCCAACATTTTTGACTAAAAGATCGATAGAAACTAACCGGAGTCAAGTTATTGGGGTTGACAGTTTGACCGTACCCTAGACTTGATCTACACGACATAGTTAAGACGAAGAGACTATAACTGCGGAATTCATCACGGAAACAGTCAGGGTGGTCCCGACAATACTCATGTCAATGAGTCAACCACATAATGATGATTCCTGAAGCAGGGACGGTAACCACTACTCGTGGTCACTGCCGTATAGGGCTTCGAGCCCAACCTGTTGTAAGGGTCAAGCTGTTGGGTCTCACACAGAGTGTGACCTTCGTCTAGTAATAGGTAGAAATTAGTTAGGGAGAATAATTTTCATTTGATGCAAGGGATAAAAGATTGCAAAAGATGTTTGCAATCATCTCCTGCATTCGGGATAAATGATCCTGAGTGCAAGTGGGAGATGTAGAGGAATATGCCCTCGGATCATTTGTATTTGATGCAAATGAAAATTTAAGCCTAGATATGGACTAATTTGCATATGATGCAAAAGAGATTAAATGTGTCTTAAATTGTTTAAGACTATATTTAATTAAATAAACGCGTTGAAAAGGTTACCTAGATGACGGGATCGTCCCGCTCTAAACGCAGGTTCAAACCGCGTCAAAAACGGAGTCCAAATGCACAAGTTATAGCCAAAACAAGTCAGCCCAAACTGTTGGGCTGAAACCAGCGAAAATGGAGGCCCGCCAAGCCCGAATTTTCTGGTTAGGGTTTTTTGAAACCTGGGATTTTCTTGACGGCTACGTTTCTAAGAGAAGCATGACTTTTGGCTAACTTTGGACAATTGTTTGAAGGGTCAAACGGACTCGGATTGACGAGCCGTTTTTTCCTACGCATTCACCGTTGAACTCTCTTTGATTTGGTAGGTTGTACCAACATTGAAGCTCAACGGTGAGGGAGTTAAAATTCGAGAAAGTTTACCCTTTGTGAAAGGCAAACTAACTTGATTTACTTAACTCAAATTAATAGTCCCACATCGGATTTTGAGAGAAGGTGAGTAGTTAGCCGCCTATATAAATAAGGGTCTGCTCTCCTCCTCAAAACTCGTCCCAAGCTCTAGATCTGAGCGGCTCTCGTAAATGTTGGAGCACGCTCGGATCTAAGCTTAAATTAATATTTCTCCTCTCCCTATAAATTTTTGCCTTGCTCCTGAGGGCTCTAGCAAAGTCGCAAAGGAGTTTGAATTCAGATCCGAAATCTAGGCGGAGGTTTCACTCGCGTGAAACTTTCTTTGGCGCGTGGTTGGCTCGGCGACACGGGATTGATCGCCTCGGGATGCGGAGCGGTTCGGGGAGCGGTTCGAGGAGCGGCTCGGCGTGGGACGGGGAGTGGCTCGGAAGACGGTGCGGAACATCTCGCCTGCCCCAGGGCTGAGATTCCGGGTATGTGTTTAAATAAGCATTAGTTTAATTTAATCGCTGTAGGCTAGATCCTTCTTGGGATGGTCAGATCCATCCCAAGTCGGCATAGATCTTGGATTAGGGTCTTGGACCTTAGGGTTAAATGTTAATTAGATTAACATGATTATTTTCCGCTGCTATTTCTGTCTATGTTCCGTTCGACTTAGGACGGGCATAGAGTTTTTGTGCCATAAGGGTCCCAGAAATCCCTTCAGTAATTGGCTTGTAGGTTCATTTATAATGAGCAATTGCCTATTGCCAACTTAACTTCATGATAAATTACGGTTTTTCCTGAGGGCTATATCTAAATTACACTTTTGCCTGTAGCTTCACCATGTTACTGGTTTTGGATTCTTATGCAATTTTTTGTGCTTGCTATTACAAACAACCTGAAACAAGCCAAATAATTTTGCTATTGATACTTGACCCAAGTCCACAGTCTGGAAATGCTACAGAAGCTTATTTTCCACCACAAATCCAACATTACATACATACATACCAATGAACCAAGCCCAATGATGTTATTTGTTCCTATAGCCCTAAGATGATGAACATCTAATGATCACTTTGTCCCTAAGAGAGTGATGAATAGTTGGAATTTGACTGGAAGGTTCCTGCATGGATCAACTGCCTACTACCCAATTAATTTCATGATACAATTCACGAGCATATGAGGGATATGAAAATATAATTCAATTTTTTGGCTTGTTTACTTGGGTTTGTTTATGTGCAATGTTGGATTTGGGTTGGAAAATAAGAGTATGTAGCATTTTCAGCTTTTGGCAGTGGGTCACTACTTCATTTTCATTTTTATTGTCTACTTTCCTTGTGTCTGTATATGTGGAATGTTGGATTTAAGGTGTAAAATAAGCTGATGTACCATTTTCAGAGTGGGGACTTGGGTGATGTATCATTATCAATTTTTGGGTAGTGTCCTTGTGTTTGTATATGTGGAATGTTGGATTTGGGGTGGAAAATAATTCTTTATCATTTTCAGCTGTTTGACTTGGTTCATGTTTCAGGGTCATTTGTTTTGGCTTGGTTGCTTGTGTCTGTATATGTGTAATGTTGGATGTGTGGGGGAAAATAAGCTTTTTATCATAGTCAAATTTTGGACTTGGGTCTTGTATCAGTTTCAATTTTTATGCCTTATTTCAACGTGTCTGTATATGGCATGACATAAGTGTCAAATTTTTTGGGCTTGGTTCCTTGGGTCAGGTTTTGTGAACTGTTGGATTTGTGTTTAAAAATACTCTTCTGTAACTTTTTCATATTGTGGATTTGGGTCATGCATCTTAATCATTTTTTCCTATAGCCCTATGATGATGACCATATAATGACCTATTTGTCCCTCTGTTATTAAGAAATAGTTGGTAATTGGCTTGAAGGTACATTTATAATGAGCAACTGCATATTACATATGTAAGTTCATGAAAAAAATAAACCTGAGGGCTATAAATATAATTTATTTTATGGACATATAATTGCATGCTGTAACATTTTTAGAATGGACTTGGGAGAAGGATCCGTTTCATAGTTTTTGTCTTGTTTCCTTTGGTGTTTTCTGTGTAATGTTGGATTTGAGGTGGAAAATTTTATTGTGTATCATTTTCAGCTTTTGTACTAGGTTCATGAATTAGAAATTTTTTTGTGTGCTTCTTTACTTGTGTCTGTATATGTGTAATGCTGGATTTGAGTTGGAAAATAAGATTCTGAATCAGTTTTCAGAATGTAGAATTGGGAGATGTCTCAGTTTCAATGTTTTTTGGCTTGGTTCCTTGGGTCTGTGTATGTGAAATGTTAGATTTGTGTTGGAAAATAAACTTATGTATCAATTTCAGATTGTGGACTTGGGTCATGTATGTGTGTCTAGAATTTTTTAGTCTGCATATTGTATTTAAGGTGGAAATTAAGCTTCTGTCACATTTTCTGCTTTTGGACTTGGTGCACTACTTCAGTTTCAAATGTTGGAATTGTGGTGGAAAATAAGCTTATGTATCATTTTCAGCTAGTTTCCTTAGGTCACCACTTCAGTTTCAATTTTTTTTGGGTTGTTTCCTTGTCACTGTATATGTGTAAGGTTGGAATTGTGGTCGAAAATAACGTCTGTATCATTTTCTGCTTGTTGACTTGGGTAATGTATCAGTTTCATTGTTTTTATTAGTTATATGGCTATGTATATCTTTTGCTTGTCTTCGTTGTCCATCTTTATTTCATGCTAGGTTCAAATGAGTATCGGGTCCAGCTCTT
The DNA here is from genome assembly GCA_030789695.1 of Scilla litardierei. Classification (NCBI taxonomy): domain Eukaryota; kingdom Viridiplantae; phylum Streptophyta; class Magnoliopsida; order Asparagales; family Asparagaceae; genus Scilla; species Scilla litardierei. The sequence continues at coordinate 99,174,868 of CM061142.1, forward strand.
CTATTCAATACAGACCTAGAGTTGATGCAGGTGGTTAGTTGGCTGCAGATGAAGATGACTGCAAGTTTTGCAACTGTGGGCTGAGGGTTGCCAGGAGGACATCATGGACCCGAAAAAATCCCGGCAGGTGCTTTTGGAGATGTCCATCATGCGTGAATAAATGCAAATTCTACGAATGGAAGGATCCACCACACTCGGACTGGTCCATATATATGATACTGCAGTTGCTGGATAAGATTGAAAGAGGCCCAACCAATGCTTCCTCTTCCACAACGTTCTCTGATCGGCGGCTTTTAGAGATAGAGGGGCGGTTGGACACGCTCGTGGAGCAATTTAAGCGGACCACGGTGAAAATGGACACTATGAAGTTGGTTTTGTTTACGCTCCTAGGTTTGATGTTAGTTTTGTTATTGTTGATTATAAACAATAGTGTTTGATGTTAAGCTGGCTATAATGTAACACTTTATTACTGTTTGTTGGTTATGCATAATGAGATTGTATTATGGATACTATAAGTATTTTGTATATGCTGGATTAATGTGGCATGTTAAATGTGATTGTGATATCAGTTGCATGCGGTATATACCTTGCATTTAATATTTTTATAATTTATGAAGGTTGGATATGAAATGATCAACATTGTTCTGTTGCTTGTGTTGCCTGTCTTGCGTTCGTTTATATGTAATAGGTAAAATGCAATTACTTAATTATTTTTTATTATTAAATTCGGTATATTAATATTTATTTTTGCGTAGTGGGATTTAATTATGCATATTTAATAGTTATTAGTTAATTAAATCATTGGTTTCATATTTTTCTACATCGTATGTGGATGGGCCTCATAACACCATAACCAACTTCCAGCTTTTCTCATCCAACAATCCTAATCTTACTTTAACCCAAAGAAACACAGTACTTAGTGTGAGACCCATAAACAAATCCCAAACCAACGTTCCAATCAATTTTCTCCAAAAGAAACACAAAACTCTATTTCTCTCTCCTCAAGATTCCAACATGGATTTACTATTCACAACATTAAATCCCAACCCAAAGTCACACAAAGAAACGGGCCCTAAATTACCCTCCCTTTGTTATGAAGTAAACACAGGGTTTTGAAGAAGGTTGAGGCTAGGAAACCCCTAGCCTCCTTTATATAGTATTCATAATGGTTACTCATGTGTGTGGATACCCAATAGGCCCAATGGGTCCTATTCATAACACTTCCCCTTATCCAACCAACGTGGTATACTCGACTTATGAATACTGAATGATTCATTAGTACTACTGAGTATCTTAAAGGGTGGATACTTCTAGATCCAAGTTAGGGGTAACTGCCTCGTTAAAAACCCTTAGCTATGGAAAACCATGTGGGGAAAAAACGATAGCGAAGGGAAAAGAGTACATCACTCCATAACTTCCCCTGATTTGGGGATGTGTCGAGGGGTGGATACTTCTGGATCCAGAGTCAATGAGGTTGCCTCGTTAAAACCTTGACTATGGAAAACCCTGTGGGAAAAACCACTAGCCAATGAAAAAGAGTACAACTCTACAGTTGACTCCCCCTTATCTGATCAAGCTTCAGTCTTGCAGATATCCTATGTATCTATACATTAATCTCCTATGTGTCTATACATCCATCCCATCTACAACATTCCGAAAGCAAAAGTAAAGTACAAACATCACTCATCTATACAAGTTTCACTCATATAAGGTAGTAGCTGAAACTAAAGGAGCGCTATCGAACTTGGTAGACGGCTCCATGTCTCAATTGTCATTGTCTGCGAGGTACTTCAAGACCTGGCTTTGTATATTCTTGAACTGCTTCTTGGATGATGAGCTTCTCGGGATGGTAGGAGGATGCAGACTTGGGAGGATTCTGTGTAGATCTTCAGGAGATGGACGCCCCTTTTATGCTATTCATCGTGATGATCTGTAACTTGCAGATGCAAACACATTTAACATGGAGGATTTTTTCTCGACCCTTGGAGATAGCGCAGAAGCTACATATCTCTGGTCCAGTGGTGCGCTGCAGGCGCTGCATTGTACCTGGCTAATAGCTATACTGTTAACGCTCAAAAGAGACACATACAGTTTGCCAGGTAAAAGAGTGTTATAAAGACACTTAAGGTACTTCTGGACCATATATATTCTTTCCCTCTTCCAGCTAGCGGAAAGGGGTCATTTAATGTATATCCATACAACCAAATAGGTGTATTTAGTGGAGAATGATTTTCATTTTTCTTCATCAATCGTCATTGTATGATGTTTTCTTCTTCGGGATGATTAATAATAGTTCATCTTCAGGATGATTAGTGTCATCTTCGGGATGATAGTTTATTTCTAGGATAACAGTTCATCTTCAGGATAATAGTTCATCTTCAGGATGATTAATGTCATCTTCAGGATGATAGTTCATCTTCAGGATGATTGTATTCTGTAAGCCAAGAATTTATGCCTAGCTAGGACTTTCATATCATATCATATTTGAGAGATAGGCTTTAACAGATATTTCGGTATTTTCTCTTCAGGAGATCCGATAATATTTTGAGTTATTAAAATAATCTCAATTATTTTAATTTGCTCTCTTAAGAATAATAATCCTATTTTTAAGAGGTGCAAACAACAACCTTTTAGTATGAGTCCTTTAAGGATCTCTGTTTAGGTTGTCTTTCCTTTAATCATATTATTAATATATGTCCCAAAAAGAAAGGAAAGTAAAGAAAAAATTTATACATGCATTTGAAGAAATTTTGTATCGGTGATGTTGTCACATCCAATAGCAACATCAACAAAAAATTCCCTCTTTTTGCCATTCGTTGGGTTACGCCTTGACATAAACTAGTTGATGCATTAGATTCATCTTGTAAGTGAGTTCAGCTCATCTTACTTGATTACTTCCTGGTTTGAGCGATTTATACCTCTAAAGCTATAGCAAATTAAAATGCTTATAGCTAACGATTTTATTATAATTCTCCTACAATACTCAGTTATCCCACAGGATTTGATATCATTTTTGATATCAGGACTTCAGGTCCATACACCTCATATTTCATAAGTGAGTCCAGCTCACCTTATTATTGCATCATTCCACATTATTATAATTTGGCCAAATCTCTATCTTTGCTTCAGGCAAAGCAGAGTTGTGGAATCGATATTTTATATTTAACTGGCAAAGTGAAATATGAGAGAATTTGTCGACAAAATTTGTTCTTTCTTGCCCAAAACTCACCCCGTACGTACTATAATCATTTGATTTCTCCTAGAGGTGTCTCCTTCACGACGCGTTAAAGAAGTGAAGGTTCTACGACGGGTAAAAAATATAGACAGATCCAGAATTGGTCCTTAGCAACCAAGTTGCAATAAGGTATTTGAGCTCACTTTCCTGTGATAGTATTGCTTTTTCGGTCTCCAGGTGTAGATTTCTCTTTTTGGAGCCTAGTGGTATGTCCTCTCATCTCTTAAGGACATCCACTTCTGCTACTGGTGGATTGCATCCATTATATTTGGTATGTCAATCCTAGATGAATTTTTAGTGGCAGGGATGTGAAAGTTTTGACAATATTTAAATTGTCAGTCTGATTATAATCAGATCATATGTATTTACTTTTTAAATGGTCAATTTGAGATTTATTCATCAAAGTTGGTTAGTCCTGATGAATGTGTTCTCTTTATGGCATCATGACGGTTTATATAGTGTTGCTTCAGGAACACATACACAGCGTTGCGGACGTACCATCTTTAAGATGTGCTCTAAACCCACTCTTAGAAAATGTTTATATGGAGTTGATCAGACTCATATAAAAAGGTTCTAATGGTGTGTTTAGCTGAGTGTACACAACCACTGTTGCTAATTATTTATGATTTCCCATTTTTCTCCAAAGTTACCACTATTATTTTTAAAAATGTGGTTGGATAATGACCATTTAGAGGATATATATTGATGAGTACACAAAAAGGTACATCATCAGTCATATTAAGGGAGTGGACAAAGCCTATTTATATCCCTTAAATACTCTCAAGAGACCTAAAGGTCTTCGTTATCTTTAATGATGATAGTATATCATCTTAAATTCATTTGAGGAAGTGGGGAGAGTCAATGTCCATGTGAATGGAGATGATCTCATAATCATTTATCCCTTTTGAATGGGACAATGAAAGTTTCACCCTTTTTTGAAGAATCTTCGGATTCGTCTGGTTGATGATGTCTTGCAGCATCAATGCAGAGTGATATCGATCCAAAGTTGGTCGATTCTGGACACTTCAGGTGTTCCAAATTAATTCCTCTTTTTGAATTTATGTGGGACTTTTGAAAAGGCCATTAAAATGCTCAAGTTAATTTTGTCCGGTAATAGTTGAACTGTGTTCAAACTGTGAAGGATTACATCTTCACATTGACTATTGTGCGGATCATTATGGGACAAAGCTTCAGGCTTCATTTATTTCTTGAGTCATTAGGGATTTCGTTTTGACGAATATCCTTTGAAACTGTATAAGTTTCAGAGAGTATATGACATCCTCAATTTATTTTTAGGGGTATTCAAGATAGCAAATTATTCACAGTAAAATAAAATGTATTAAAACTGCAAGAGAATAATACTGATAATTTTGTTAAGTCAACAAGTGACATAGTGTGACGTGTGCTCTTGAAAACATACAACTATAATTAAGCTCATTAAGACTTATGTTATGACAACAGATTAAATTTGATTTCAAAGTTTATTTGTCCTCGGGGAGTCGCTAAAAATACATAATGTCAATTAGACTTTCGTCGTTTAGACTAGATATGTATGTATTTTTATATGGCATAAGTTAATGCACATTCATGTTTGCAAAAACATTATGGCTCTTATTAGAACTTCTGGTCTGATATTGGTTTGCCATTGCTTACTCCATGTCGAGGTATATCATATCTTCCCTTTCTCATTTAATTCAAGACTTCCCCTGTTTTAAGTTTTCCTTATTTTTATTTCAGGTCATGTTTGATCCTGAACTTCTCCTGATTTCAATATTCCTTATTTATAAAGGACAATGAAAATTAGTCTTGCTAAGGAGACATAAGCAGGGGTTTGAGCAGATTATTTTATACTTCCACTTTTCTGATTAATTAGAGACTTTTAAAAGTTTATTTGAATGCTCGAGTATAGCTTCAGGCCATTTTCTTGAGTCGTTCAAATTTTATGTGGATAGTTTATCATGCTCAGAGGGGAAAACGAATACGTGGCTACGAAATTTTTAATTTCTCACTTATCTATTAAGTCACGACTTCGGGCGTACACTTAAAAGTAAGGGTTAGATTCAAGAATCATACATTGTAAAGTGAGATGACTCTGAAAGAGTTTAGCGGTGTTATGACAACTACTGGTGTCAATATTTGATTATATAGACAATAAGTATGAGAGGTCTATATACCGCAAAATGCGTATCTCTAAAAGATCGCATAAATGGTTTTCGCATAGTCCATCGTATTTGTTAATATTTATTTTATTAGGGTGAAAAGGGTGTTGACTTTTGATTTGATTTTGAACTTCATGTTCATTTTGTAACAGAGGATATGATGTTAAACTTTTTGAAATCATAATTGGCTTATTGTCATAAATATCGTCATATCATGAGCCCATCATACATATAATATAAAGCTTGTAAACTAAAAATTGTGCTCAATTAACCTGAATTGAAACAAGTATGATGTATACACATGCTATTTATATGCTGCATGCATTTAAATAATCTCATCGCAGATATATAGTCTTGCTATAGGCATTAAACTATATCAAAGTGATTTTAGCATGCTAAATAAAACATACATCACAGAAATCAGTAAATATGCGGCATGCATATAATTTTCTACACATTCATTTAATTATCATAGACATGTAATAATATTAAATGTTAAATCATGCAACGGGCAATAAAATGTATACAACATCACTAGCATTAAAAATGGAGAGAAGACTTTTCGTTTAATACTAATCAAATAATCCAAACGAAACGCGGTGATGATTTACGCAGATAATTAATCAGAAAAAGACAAGATTAATAAAATCATCACCTAATAGCACATCCACGCAGATAATATATTAATGATATACAACCACGCAGATAATCATATCACAGGCATGTAAAGATTAATAAATAATCTAAATAGTGTGTGACGTGCTAAAAATTATTTTGAAAAACTTTTTACCTTTGATCCATATTTTTAATGTTTTATTTTCGCTTTAACCCTTAAAAATTTCTTTAATTATTTTGGGCTCTTGGTGCCAAAAATAAAAAAGAAAAATCATTGTGTAAATGAGCTAATTTTCAGGCTTTTTGGGCCATGAAAACAACCCATTAGGGTTAAGTGGGCATCCCCTAAAAAATTGGCCCGTTGAGGGCTAGGGTTTCCGAAAAAAACCCTAGGGGGCCCGCGCGGCGTGCCGCCGCGACGGCTGGCCGCGGCAGTTGGCCGCGGCGACAGGCCGCGTCCGATGGTCGCGGCGCATACCGCCGGCGGCGCTTGTGGAGGGCCGTCATTTCGCCCTTCGGGCGTGCGGGGTATGGATCAAGGTTGTGGGTAAAAAACTGATTTTTCAAGCATTTAGATCTCTAAAAAACTGATTTTTATTGTTTTTAGACACACGGATCTAAATAAAAATGTGATTTTTACCGTGTTTTAAAACTTTTTGATCCTAAAACATGCAGATCTACGGCAAACGCAAGTTTAGATCTAAAATTTTTTGAGATTTACCTCTAGATTCGACAAGGGAATCTAGACGACGGTTGGTGAAGAATGCCCTTTTCGCTCTCCGTTGAGAAGATTACGATCTTCTTAAAACTGAGCGGTTGATGGATCACATTCCTCGAGCGTCGCCGCCTTTTCCAATGAGCGTGATCGTGCTGATAACGTGTTATGAAGTAAACACAGGTTTTTGAAGAATGTTGAGGCTAGGAAACCCCTAGCCTACTTTATATAGTATTCATAATGGTTACTCACGTGGGTGGATACCCAATAGGCCCAATGGGTTTTATTCATAACACCCTTAATTAAAATATTAAAATAAATAAAATCATTAAATGCAAAATCTCCCTAAAATTAGAGGGCCCCCCGTTGTAAAATCGTCCATCCCCTTAATACCCATCCCCCGTCTCTGATTTTTCATCCTTAACTCACGAAAATATCTCGTAAATAGAAGCAAACGCCAAGGGTACAATTATAAGTGGGCTCGATTGAGGCCCCCGTTTTCAGAACTCGAAACGAAAGAAAATAAACCGAAATTCAGTAGCAGTACTATCTCCCCCTCACATATTATCCGTTTCTCTCTCGTCCTTCGTTTTTCGATTGTCCAAATCTTCTACGTTTCTATCTCCAGTGTTTCTAGGGTTAGGGTTTGCTCGAAGAGATGGGGTTCGACGCCATGGCCAGTGACACTTCGGTAGTGCCGGCGATCGCCAGGGAAATCGGAAAGAAGAAGAGGGTGAGCGCGCTCGATGCGAATTAGAGATCGAATTTTTTTCCTTCCCCCCTTTTTTGGTTTCTTTCCCTAGGTTTTGTAAAGGTTCGATGGTTTTGATTTGGTCTCGATATGCCCTTGCGTGCTGCAGGCGAACAGGTCGGCGAAGTTGAAGCAGTGCAAGCTTGATGCGAGGAGGGAGCAATGGCTTTCTCAAGGTAGCTATAGAATGCTGAATTTTTCGTTGTGGAGGAAATTTTTGTTGATATTTTTTCCTGAAAAATTTGATCGTTTTTCATATCTAGGGTTTTCTCTTATCTGTTTGTTGGACAATTGAATCCCTGTCTGGAAAAAATTCTCATCCCCCAAAACAGTCCGTCTATTTCGTTTAAGCTTTTGGGGAAATTTGATGAATTGATGTCCCTTTTACCCCTTCTCTGTTTTGGTCCTTTGAATTTCTCGGATTGAATGCTCATGTAAATGTACTTCCTCTGTGTTCCGTGAATTTTAAATTTTGGGGGAGATTAATGGTTTAATCTCCTTATTTCCGAGTTTTTGTTTGTGTATTTGATAAAAAACGACTTTTTGGGGGTGTAGTTTCCTTTTCATTGTCTTTTCTGTCCCTTTTGGGCTCCTTTTGCTTATCTTACATTTTAAGAAGTGGCAAAATTGATTTGGTTGTAATTGTTGTTTATTTTCGTGTGTCATAAACTTAAATTTGTTATATTCAAAACGAGCCATGTCTTCCTCAGGGTATTATAATCTTTTCTTTTGTTTATTTCTCTTTGCTCTTTTCTGTATTTTATTTATTTCTTCAATTTTTTTTCGAGAAATGGATATGAATTATGTCCACATATACTATTTTTTTTAAAGTTTTGGAAAATCAAATATTTACATTCTTTGCTTCCTATGTTAATTTACTTGTTCATCATCTTTATTTTTATAATATGTGTTTCCTTTTTAGGATAAGGGAGGTAGATATTCTCGTTTCTATTGTATGCACGAAAATTGGGAAATTTTTATTTATCTTCTTAAATTTATTGGGTGTTTTGTTTGTCGATTTGGTGTTTTAGTTAAAAGAAGATTTTTTTCCATCAATTTTTATGTGTTGCCTTATGTTTTACATCTTATTCCAAAAGAGTATATGGAAAACATCTGGATCGAGCTTTTTAAATTAAATTTTCTTGCGTGGAGAATTTCTCCTCTTTCTTCTTTTTCTATTCTTTGCTGTTGATCTTGATACAATATTTTCCATGTCATTTTGGGTGTCTGTTTTCTCTGTTCTTTTTTTTCTTCCCGTTCGTTCTACCGAGGAATGGGATGAACATTTTTTGGCGGCATGCTTCATGTATTTTTTAAGTAATTGGGTGGGCATTTGCAGTAAAGAACAAAGGATGCAAGGATTCAACTGTGGCTACCTCTCCGACATTATCACATCAGCAAATTTTAGAGGGAAGATCAGCAGAAAGGGAGAGGCGGTGCTGCCGCAAGGCTACAGCTGCAGACCTTGAGCATGACACGTTAAGCCTTCAAGGTGGTATTGATGCAGAATCCCCAACCCTCCACCACAGTGGAGCCTATACAGGAAAGGATTCTCCTCCCAACAATAGCATCAGTAGCAGTAGAAGCAGCATTGGATCCTGCTCTAGAAGTGTCAGTGATGCTGAAGAGGATGATGAAGAGGAGACTGAGGAGAAGGGAGGCGGCGGACTTGATGACTGGGAAGCTGTAGCAGATGCCCTTTCTGTCTCCCCTGACAATGACCAGGACAATCATCCTAAATCCACTGATTCAGTCGCAGCTGGTTCTGCTGGTTCCACAACAGCGATGTCAAGAATGTCTGAGCCCATTAAGCGGGAGCCTGACCGGACTGTTCCTAGAGCATGGAGGCCTGATGATGTTTTCCGTCCTCAGAGCTTGCCTAACCTATCAAAACAGTTGAGCTTCCCGCTGAACTTGGGGAGACGCTATAATGCACATAATAACCATCATGGTCTTCTTTCTCTGTCACCATCGTCATGCCCTATATGTTATGAGGACCTGGACCTCACCGACTCAAGCTTTCTTCCTTGTTCTTGTGGTTTCCGCCTCTGTCTGTTCTGCCACAAGAGGATTCTTGAGGCTGATGGGCGTTGCCCAGGGTGCCGGAAGCAGTACAGTCATGTGACAGGCAGCGATGATATTGGCATCACTACTGGAATTGGGGTGCCACCATTGTCCTATCGGTTGTCTCGTTCTTGTAGTATGAGTTATAGATCTTAGATAGGAAGGGGAGAGGGGAAGGCGTGGTTTAGTTTCATTCCCTTATTTTTGTTTCATGAATCATGAGGAGGGGTCTTTTTGTGTTGTCTGCTATTCAACATATATTCAACTTGTGGTTTGGTTATAAAGAGAGATATGTGAATATGGACATATAAGTTGAAGCCCAGTAGGATGCTTTGTTAGCAAATAGGCGGGCCTACGTGTCCTGTTCTTGTGTTGTATGTGGGTGCTTATATATATGTTGTTGCTATGAGGTGTTTGGATGTGAATAGATGGGAAGGACATTCAACATATAATACTCACTATATTAAGTTGATGATGTGATGTTTCTATATATTTCTTTTTATTTCTGAATTGTAATCCGCTTCTGCATTGCTGATAAAGAAGCTTGGTTTAACTTGACACTGCTGAAGAACATATGACCAGTGCGACTAAGCCTATGGCGTACTGCAGGGTTGCAACACCGATAAAAAATTGTATTTTTTCCTTTGCATTGTGCAGTCTGATGGCTGCCTCACATTATTCTGCCTATATTTATGTTTGTTACCTTTAGCTCCAGTTTCCATTGTTATCAGTTAATGGCTGTTTTGTTTGTTGGTTTTTGATTTACAGATCCATTGAATGAAGCTAATTGGACACATATCGAAAGGATTTCATAGAGGTAAAGCAGTGATAACATTTCCCATCCTTGCTTTTGTTTTGTTAGAGATTGTAAACTTGTGCCATCCAATTTATCAATAATTATTGTGTGTTTTTCTTAAATTCCATGGTGCAGGGCAGGTTGCACTTTGCACATGCTATTTGATATTGACACTGCTATTATCATTCTTGAAGGTTGAGACATGCCGGCTTCTTCCCGATCATTTTCATAATATTGAATACCCATGGAATAGCGTATGTGCACAAAGTTTTGTGTAAGGTAAAGTTCTTTTTCCTACCTGCAACTTAATCGGTCTCTTCTATATTTCGTCACTCTTTCAGAAGTGCAGATTTCTCTGAGATAAAGCATGCCTATGTATGTTGATCTAGTGGTTAGTATAGTTGAATATCGCTTTTTAGAATTGATGTTCCTAAGTTATTAGTCATTTAGTGTGAAGTTTTGTTCGGATATTTAACTTGATAACCAACTGTATCTATTAATCTTTCCACCATGGGGCCTTCTTTTATTCTTCTCTTGTTGTATGTTTCCATGAAACCACAAATAGACTGAACTGATCCATATGATCATTTCAATGGTCCAAAATATGACATGTTCACAAGGGGTTTATAAATTAAAACACAGTTAGCAGGGAAACAAAATGAAAGATAGAGAACTGGAGCATGGAACAAACCTGATTTACTTGTGATCTGAAGGAATGCAATGGGTTATGGACCATTAGTGCAACAAAGCAAGCACCTTTCCATGTGCATGCACATGGTGAATGTCTAGGAGAGGGAGGTAGGAAGGAAGGTAGTAAAAGATGCGTGTAACTGTAATCGTGAATTGGAAGCTGATATCTCATAAGTGCTTTGAACACCCAAAGCAATGAATTGTAAATATGATAGGCCTATGAATCTCAAACACTTAAAAATGAGTGCCGTGTCCATATTGGACACACTATGTCCATGACACGTATTTGGAGATCAACGCTAGATCGACACGTACACAACACTTGTTTGACATGCATTGAACTTTGAAGTTGTAATTGATTTTTGAAACTCAAAAAGTTGAATGTTAGAGATGTTTTAGCTTTAAGTAAAACCTAGAGGTCATGTGTTAGATTATTGAGAGCCACACCTCTCTTTAAAAAAATATGTAAAAATCATCTTAACTTGTGTATGTGTGTGTGTAGAATAATGGGTATCATACGCCATATGAGAGAGGGCCTCATATGCCCTCGCACAAAAGCAACCACATGGGCTTGTACTTGGTTGTACTTGGTTGCTTTATGTGAGAGGGCATATGAGGCCCTCTCTCATATGACGTATGATACCCATTATTCTCATATATATATTATACAAATGATGACCTTTTTTGAATTTTGTCATACGTGGCCATGTTTGTCCCAGTCGTATTTTGGGCGGCTGACTAGGATAATGGAAGTGTTTTTATTTTAGAGGGAAGAATTTGAATTGTATTTAGAGGGAACTAAATTTTAAGAGAGACTAGATTGTGGGCGGAACTAAATCTGTAGGGAATTAAATTTGGGGGAACTAATTTTTTTTGAGAAAAACCGAATACCAATTATTGGGATTTAATTATTGTTGATGGGGCAATATTGTAAATGAACGATGGGCCTAAATTTTGGGAGTACTAAATTTTTTTGGGAACTAAATAATAATTATAACCATTTAATTATTTTTAGTTTAAAATTGCGGGATCGAAGATTTTGAAGGAGACAATATTTTAATTTTTAAATGAGTATAAATCTTAATAGAACTAAATTTTTGGGGGATCTAAATTTTTTGGGAGAACTAAATTCTTTTGTGGGAACTAAATTTTGAGATGACCTAAAATTTTTGGGAAAACAAAATAACAATTATTGCACTTTACTTATTGTTATTCGCTTGAATTTAGGGGATCTAAGATTTTGAGGGTCAATTATTTAAATGAACCGTGCCCTTTGGGCACGGGTTATGACTAGTGTATATATATATATATGAGATTGATGGGGGACAGATGGCATCTTAACAAATTTGGTCGGGTGCAATGACGTGACGACCTAAGATTGGCCGGTTGCTTTTTGGGCGACCTGGGATTGGCCGTCACATCATTGCACCCGACCAAATTTGGTCATGTGCCATTTGTTTTACTTTATTATATATATGGGAAAAATGGCTTTGTGTACGTGCACAAAAAACCCATTTCCCCCCTTTTGAAAGTTTTTATAGGATTGTTGTATACCTCATTGATGATCATACACCAAAAATCAAATGAACCTAATGCAATATGGCCCTTAATTTAACCCTTGCAAATTCAACGGTTCAAGAACAATAGAACTTTTTGCAACTGGTGGATCGAATGTCAAATACCCATATGGTTCATCCATATTTGGGGTTTTAGAATGTGTTCAACAATCTTATAATTTTTTTAAAAAATAAGGGCATATGGATTTTTTGTGCACGTGCACAGCTAACTTAGCTGTGAATGTGCATATCTACATATTGCCATATGTATAGTAAACTGGATATGTGCTGAAAATCCATACAAAATTTTTCTGAATTTTTTTAGGTTGTGTTTCAGAGTGTTTTCTCACTACAAAAGCGTTGACCGTGGATAACCCGGTCAACGTGGTCAAGGGGCCCGCGGGGGTCCCTCGGGTGTGTCGAGTCGGTGCAGACGAGGCGCGAGTCGGAGTTGCAGACGACGTGGAGCGCGTCGGCTGGGCCGAATCAGGGTCCTCGGTTGCAAGGAGGGCGAGGGGAAGCCTCGACCCAAGTTGAGACGCTCGGCCTCGGGCGGACGTGCTCGGCCTCGGTGGTCGGACGACGAGGGGTAGCCTCGATCGTCCCGCTGGTTACGTGGCCGGCGAGGGGCGGAGGGGAAGCCTCGGCCCGTGGAGCTGATGTCTTCCTGCGCAGACGAGAACGCTCGTCAGGGGGGCCGGACCTTGGTTCCGGCCAAATCCCCTCCGATGCCTAAGTCAGACAGTGATCTGAAAGAGGAGGCCCGGCGGAGACGGTTCGACTCGAGAGGAGATCTGAACGGCGTCTCACGGCGCGAGCGGGGGAGGAAGGAGATGAAATGGGGGAACTAGGTCGTTGATGGAGTACCTTAGGTTTTTAGATACCTGAGATGCGGTCCTCTGTCCTGTCGTCCTCCTAGCCCTTTTATAGACCTCCCGCCGTGATTGCCCCCGGCCCACGTCGCTCGTCCGCCCTCGATCGTGCCCCCTCAATCCGCCCACCCTGTCGCCGCTCCCTGCGCCATGCCAGCACCTCCCCATAACAGCCATTAAGTGGTAACGGGATCGGGGGAACGGTTATCGCTGGAATGGGTGGGTGACTCGTGCGTTATCGGGGCCGGGTCGGATCGATACTTGGGGGCCCTCTATGGGGCTTTGCCGGGCGGGCCTGATCGCGCAGACGGGCTTCCGATCGGCGGTCGGGCATCCAGGCTCGTATCTTTCGGGCTTCGTTAGGTGGGCTGTGCTTTTGGGCCTATGTTGTTGGGCCTTCGCAAAATAGACGTATCAATTGCCCCCATCGGTTGGGCCGATCGGCCTTGGCTAGCTCGGTTCGACCGATGTGTCTCCTGGGGTTCCGAGTGGCGCTTCAGTCGAGGCGTGGTCATAAATGTAGGTCATGATGAGGCGGATCGATTGGACTTCCCTTGGCGCCGATTTCGAAACGCCGCCGGTTCTTCGAGGTCTGCCACGCGTTCCTGTCAGGCGCTTCGAATTCGCCCCTGAGTCCGGTATATAAGATCCCCAACTGCGTTGATCTCCACTTCTCTCTTGCTCTTCCCACTGTTCTAGGCTTTCCATAACTCGGAGTCTCCCGTCGCCTTCGCTTCCTTGTCTTCTCCAAACTAGCTATAAGGTAATTCCTTTCTCACTTTCGTATTATGGCTGCTCTTAGGATAGGCGGTTCTGGCCAATGGGCGAGGGATCCTCAGGAGTCCAGGCGGGGCGGGCCCCGGCTAGAGGGATCAGGTTCCTCCTCTGGGAGTCGTCCCTTCCGAGATAATGGGAAGGGGAAGCTTTTCCCAGACTACGCCGGCGATGATGTGGCGTCGGCTGCCGTGCGGCTTAACGTGCCCCCGGTTATCCTCCGAACGCCGTCGGGGACTCCTCCCTCAGTGGCCACGGAGATCCGGGAAAGGTATCTCTGCTACCCGTACGATGTCCGAGTTCCATTCATCGACGAGCGGATCTGCCTTCCGAGGAGCAATGAGGTCGGCGTCTACGTCGAGATGTTCCGCCTGGGTCTTCGTTTCCCGCTCAATCCCTTCTTCATCCAGGTCATGGAATATCTCATGGTGTCCCTTTGCCAGTTCACCCCTTGTTCGATTGCGGTACTGACGGGCTTCGTGACGCTCTGCTGTACCCGTGGTCTGGAGCCGTCTCTCCCCCTTCTCTTCCACTTTTATCAGATCCAGACGGTCGGCCCGGGGTCATGGTTGCAACTCCGAGCCTGCTCGAGGAGGGAATGCCTGATCGGGCTACCCCGCTGGTCGGGGGATTGGAGTTCGGATTATGTCTTTGTGGTCTTCCTGGAGGATGCCCAGATTTTGACGAGTTGGGGCGGGTCTGTCCAGCCTCGCCCGCCGCTAGCCCTCTCTGACGTCGATCAGGCAGCCGCCGCGCTGCTGTCGACCCTCCCCTTGGAATCGAAGTCCATCTGGTCTTTGTTGGACGACCTACTCCTGAAGGCCGTCTTGTGGTCTCCGGGTAGGTCGCTTTTTCAGTCCTGGATTGCCCCGTGACTTATCCTGATTTCGGTTTCCCTTGCAGGGATGGCTGGTCGCGAGTTCATCCGTGACGTTGATGAGCTGATCTGTCGTGGAGCCGCTCGGAGCCGGGGCAGTTCCTCTGGAAGGGCGCCTCGGCGGACCGTTGAGGAGGTGCGCCGAGCCGAGCCTTCCGTGGGCAAGGTGGTGGCTGTGCCTCCCGCCTCTTCTTCTGGCGATCTCCTCTCCAGGGGGGTCGTAAGGGCCGGATCCGCCCCATCAGCCCAAGAGGCAGGGGGTAACGACGGGTCCGGTGCAGTCCCTCCTGCCCTTGGCGTGCCCCCTCTTGTCCTCGAGGGTGGAGATGGGGCAAGGCGGAAGCGCTCCCCCTCGTCGCCCGCGGAGCCTCACGGAGGGAAGAAGAGGAAGGAAGATGTGGAGCCCTCCAGCCCGGCGTGTTCCGTGCTTCCTGCGGCGACCGCCGGGGATCTTCCGATGGCCCCGACAACCTCCCCTGTCGCGGCGTCCCCGCCTCCATTGCCGGGAATCGGAGCCCTGTTGGCGGGCAGCTCGGCCTCCCTCGAGGTCACCCCTGGGGGCTCGGTGTTTGTCGACCGAGCCCTGGCCCAGCAGGAGGCCGAGGGCTCCGTCCTCCCCCGGGACCGCAGTCTCCTCGAGAGGGTTCCCGCCGACAAGGTGTCAGACTCCTTGGTCTGGATCCTTCAACAGGTTCGGCTATCTTGCTGTCCTTTCCTTCCCTTCACTCTCTTCTTAGCTCATGTCTCGTCTTCCAGGGTTCAACGCTCGCCGTGGAGTCGCAGCGCCGAGCCATCCATTTAAGGGAGTTGGAGGAGTTCTCCGTGAGGGCCCACGAGCGGGCCGGGGCGGCGGAGGTAGCTATGACGGAGGCCCAGATGGAGTCTCGGCATCTTAAGCTCCGCGTGGCCGAGCTGGAGGGACGAGTGGGTGACCTACAGGTAAAGTTGGAGGACGCTCAGCAGTCGGCTGAGGAAGCGGCGAAGTCGTTCCGTCTGGAGAGGGAGGAGCTTCAGAGGGAATTGTCGGATCGGCGTCAGGTGGCGCGGCTTGCGGAGGAGGTGGAGATGGGTGTCGTCGGGACCCTGGGGGAGAGGATCTTCGAGGTTCTCAGGGAGGCCTTCGGTACGTATGAAGGCCTCATCGGCCCTCGGATCGTCGAAGTCGTCCAGTCTTCCTTCCGGGAATGTGCGGAGCGCGTTTGGCAAGCCCCTCCGCCGGTCGATCCCCCTCGCTCCGAACAGGGGGAGGTGCCTGGGGATGCGTCCTCCCGGTCTCGGGCCCCTTAAGTCATCCTTTCCCGGCCTGCCACCCTTGTTTTTATCCTCAAATTTTTTAGCATTCGCTTCGCTTTGGGCCAGTCTACTTGAGATGGATCTCTGACCCCGCTGTCTCCTTCGGCTTCGTTACCGGCTCCCTGCTTCAGAACCAATAATTGCTGGTTGCATGGATGTTCGCTTAGGCCAGCAGCTTTGGGTCCTTGGTCGACCGGTTTTGCTCTGCCGGTGTTGCCCTAATTTCTGTAGGTGACGAACTTTGTTGTCCGTCGAGAGCGGATTTATTTGTAGAGAGGTCTCTTCACTTCGATTTCCTGTAAATAAAACACACTTTTGTACCTTGGTTAACTGTTATAAACGAAATTGACTTACTCGAATTTCTCGCGTATTTTGCTTTGTTGCTTCGTCCTCGGCCTAGGACCGGTTGACGCCCGAGCTGGCTGGGGGAATTGCCTCCTGATTTACGAGTGATGGAGTCGGTCGGCGAGGGCGAAGCTCCTCGGCTTAGGACCGGTCGGCGTCCGCGCTGGCTGGGGGAATTGCCCCCAGACTTATGAGCGCAGGAGTCGGTCGGCGAAGGCAAAGCTCCTCGGCTTAGGACCGGTTGGCGTCCGCGCTGGTTGGAGGAATTGCCCCCAGACTTACGAGCGCAGGAGTCGGTCGGCGAGGGAAAAACTCCTCGGCTTAGGACCGATCGGCGTCCGTCTGGCTGGGGGAATTGCCCCCAGACTTACGAGCGCAGGAGTTGGTCGGCGAGGGCGAAGCTCCTCGGCTTAGGACCGGTCGGCGTCCGCGCTGGCTGGGAGAATTGCCCCCAGACTTATGAGCGCAGGAGTCGGTCGGCGAGGGCAAAGCTCCTCGGCTTAGGACCGGTCGGCGTCCGCGCTGGCTCGGGGAATTGCCCCCAGACTTAAGAGCGCAGGAGTTAGTCGGCGAGGGCGAAGCTCTTTGTCTTAGGACCGGCTCGGTCCGACCCCCTCCCCATCCAGTGAGGCGGCGGTCTTCATTCTTATGCACCCTTAGTGAAATGTTGATTCCGTCGAAGATTAAGAAAAGGGAATGCAATTGTACTCCTAAGGGTCCTGTCGGACTAGCACATTTGGAGGAAAGGAAAAGGAAATAAAGCTAGACAGAGGGATGTAAACCTAGATAATTCCCTCGGACTAGGCTACGACTGGGAGGAGGGACCTCGCCCGCTCACTCTATGATGCGGAGGGGTCCTTGGACGGTGTTGATCTTCTTCCCCTTGTCCGGCTGCATGGAGGTCCCTTCTCCGTGGGCCGGCTCGTCGGTCAAACTCCTGGCGTGCCCCCGGCTCATCAGCTTCTCAATGTCCTTCTTTAAGTGCCAGCAGTCTTCAGTGTCGTGGCCATTGTCCTTGTGGTACTTGCAGTACTTCTCCCCATTCTTCCCACCTCTTTTTGCCTTCGGTGGGGGGCGATCGGCGCGCTCTTCCTTCTGTACTTGAGCGAGGATGGCGTCTGGGGTGGCGTCCCTCGTACCTTCTCCCCGCTGCCTGTTTCTCGGCCTCTTCTCGGTCCGGTACCCTTCGGGGCTGCCTCGTCTGCTGTCGCCGCGCTTGGTCCCTCAGTGGCCTTTCCTGCCTCAATGGCCAAGGTCTCCTCGGTCAACATGAAGCGCTCGGCCCTCGCCATGATCCCGGGGAGGTCCTTCGGGGGATCGTTGTGTAGAGATTTCTTAAGGCCTCTATGGCGCAGCCCTTTCTTAAGGGCCGTTTGGACTACAAGGTCGGGAGGGCTGTTCACGTTCAGCCTTTCCGCGTTGAAGCGGCGCATGAACTGTCGGAGCGGCTCGGCTGGGCCCTGCACTATGTTAAACAGATGTTCAGCATCAGGCTTTATCTGTCTCCCTGCCATGAACTGTTTGCAGAACAGCTGGGTGAGTTCCTCGAAGCTGTCGATGGAGCGGCTGGGTAGGCTGCGGTACCATGTCCTCGTCGCTCCTCTGAGAGTCGAATAGAAGCCCCGGCAGAGCAGGTCATCGTCGGCTCCTTGGAAGGACATGTCCCCCTCGTAGTCCATCACGTGGTTTCCCGGGTCTCCTATCCCGTCATATTTCCCCAGTGCCGGGATCTTGAATCGAGAGGGGACCCGCGCGTCGGTTATTCTTCGCGATAGGGGGCACCGGTCTCCGTGGATGCCCCCGGGGGTTCGACACCCGCCTGCCTCTGGTTCGTTCGGTGGTGGAGGGGGCACAGGCGCCGGCGGGGCTGGCTCCACGGCCCTCGCCACACTGGGGGTCGGGCTGACCCGGCGTTCCCGGCTCCTCCGGCGGGAGCTCCCGCTCCGCCGTGATCGGTCTCTCGAGTGGTGTCGATCGCTTCTCCTGCGGCGGGGTGATCGTGCCCGACGAGACGACGCGGTCACAGATTCGTCCTCCGTGTCTTCGGTTTCTCTTCGGCTCCTTTCACGATAATGGGAGGAGGCGCGTGATCTTGCCTGACGGGAGCCGGACAACGTGAACCGACGCTCCGCGTTCAGTTTTTGGGTCCCGTGGTCGTTGACCACAGCGGACCGTAAGAGCGGGGGACCCCCCGCCCAGCGATGGCCATCGCCCAACGCGCCCCCGTTGGCTGGCGCAGGGCCGACGAGCTGCTGTACCGTCGCGACCAACATCTGGATGCTCGCGTTGGTCTCCTGGGCCAGGGCACGGAGTTGTCCCTGCGTGGCCAGTTCCGACCCGTCGATCTCTTCAGTTGAGGGGGCGGGGTGATTGCTGTCGGGTGTGTCTTCAAGGTTGCCGTTGAGTGCGCCATTCCCCTCCTCCGGGATGGGGGGCATGCGTCTCTTCCCGTTGCTGGCTCGTGCCATTGCAGGTGCGGTTTGTTTCTTCGTGGGACAGTTCGTTCCCACAGACGGCGCCAGATGTTTCAGAGTGTTTTCTCACTACAAAAGCGTTGACCGTGGATAACCCGGTCAACGTGGTCAAGGGGCCCGCGGGGGTCCCTCGGGTGTGTCGAGTCGGTGCAGACGAGGCGCGAGTCGGAGTTGCAGACGACGTGGAGCGCGTCGGCTGGGCCGAATCGGGGTCCTCGGTTGCAAGGAGGGCGAGGGGAAGCCTCGACCCAAGTTGAGACGCTCGGCCTCGGGCGGACGTGCTCGGCCTCGGTGGTCGGACGACGAGGGGTAGCCTCGACCGTCCCGCTGGTTACGTGGCCGGCGAGGGGCGGAGGGGAAGCCTCGGCCCGTGGAGCTGATGTCTTCCTGCGCAGACGAGAACGCTCGTCAGGGGGGCCGGACCTTGGTTCCGGCCAAATCCCCTCCGATGCCTAAGTCAGACAGTGATCTGAAAGAGGAGGCCCGGCGGAGACGGTTCGACTCGAGAGGAGATCTGAACGGCGTCTCACGGCGCGAGCGGGGGAGGAAGGAGATGAAATGGGGGAACTAGGTCGTTGATGGAGTACCTTAGGTTTTTAGATACCTGAGATGCGGTCCTCTGTCCTGTCGTCCTCCTAGCCCTTTTATAGACCTCCCGCCGTGATTGCCCCCGGCCCACGTCGCTCGTCCGCCCTCGATCGTGCCCCCTCAATCCGCCCACCCTGTCGCCGCTCCCTGCGCCATGCCAGCACCTCCCCATAACAGCCATTAAGTGGTAACGGGATCGGGGGAACGGTTATCGCTGGAATGGGTGGGTGACTCGTGCGTTATCGGGGCCGGGTCGGATCGATACTTGGGGGCCCTCTATGGGGCTTTGCCGGGCGGGCCTGATCGCGCAGACGGGCTTCCGATCGGCGGTCGGGTATCCAGGCTCGTATCTTTCGGGCTTCGTTAGGTGGGCTGTGCTTTTGGGCCTATGTTGTTGGGCCTTCGCAAAATAGACGTATCAGGTTGTACACAATTTAAAACCCCAAAACCTAAGTATGGATGAACCCTAGTGGTATTTGACGTTCGATCCACTCATTTAATTGTTCTGAAACCATTGAATTTACAATGGTTAGATTGAGGGTCAAATAGTGTTGTATTCACTTGATTTTTGGTATGGTTATCATCCATGATGTGTATAACAAATCCTATTTTTTTTAAAAATAAGATATACCATGTATATATGCACCCACGAGGGAAATTTTCCCGCGATGACAGGACATACATTATTTTTATATATATAAAGCCCAAACATCACTTAACTAGGTTAAAAAACACTTAACTAGGTTAGGAAGAGAGAGGGAGAGGGAGTATTTGCGTGTATCTTTTTTCTTGATTTTGTTACTTGATTAGAAATTATGGATATTTAATTACACACAATTTTAATTTTTTAATAGAACTTATCCCAATCATTATGGGTTTTAATGTACACTATATATAGATAGCTAGGTCCACAGTGTTCTAAATATCAGATATCGGTCGTGTATCGGTTTGAAAAATGTGATATCGGATACTAGTATCAGAAATATTGATTAAATATCGAAGTATCATATCGGATGTTAAAAATAGGTGTCATATGCATGCCATACATGTATCTAAGTAGATATAAATTATATAAACTCATAAAAATATGTTTAGAGGATATTTAGCTTAATATGTTGCATTAAACTTGAATCTACAACCAACCTTTTGGAGAACCTTTCCGGTTTTTAAGTAGTCACGAACAATCGAGTATCATGTCTATTTAATTGAGTATTATGTCTATTTGATCTTTTATTTTTCTTTCAATTTGTTCACCTTTCTCTGATCATGTAAATAAATCTCATAGAATTTTTAATGAAAGAGTAGTACTAGTAGCAACATCAGTAGCCCACACTCAAAAGAGCATATTTTTCTTAAATCTTTTGCATTCCATTCTTTATAAACAAAAATAGTTTCTAAACCGAAATTATTATTAGTATTAGTATTACTACTACTCCTACTATTATTAGACTAAAATGAATTAGGAGAAAATCCCGATTAAAATTAAAGATCAATTTTCTTGGGAAAAATGTAACATTTTTAGCCAACCCTACAACAATTGGATTGATATATCAAATTAAAACAAATAAAATCAAATAAAAAGTATAGCAAATTAGATTTATAAAATAAAAAAGAATTGAAAATTGGGACCTTTTGAGGAATTCTTGGATGTAGGTGTCGGTAAGGACTCAGTGTCCATGTTGTAAACTTGACAAATGATATAGACATCTTTCGTTTTGTTGATCACCACCATCCTTGTTAGATCCGAGACCGATAGGAAGAATGTGAGGAAGAAAAAGAGACTGAGAGTATGATGATCTGAGATCGAGAGGAGGATGAAGAAGAAGATCAAATATTCACGGTTAAGATCGTAGAAGATGTTGATAGGAGGAAGAAATCGAGATCAACCAACGATGAAGATGAAATTTTTTGGGTAAAATTAAGGTTATATATTGGGTTAACTTTATCTTTCCCTTTTATAAGTATTATTAGCTATCAGATTAGGTTGGATCCAATATTAATTACATCAGATCCAAAAAATTTGACCGATATCTCAAACCAAAATATCAGTCGAAATAGCTGAGCCAAAATAGCGGAATGCTTTTGAAATTATGGCCGATACAAGTTGAAAATTGGAAACCGAAATAAAAAATGTATATTGCTTCGGTCCTTTGCTTCTTCCGATATTTACGGTAGATATTACGGATATCTGGTTGATATTTGGAACACTAGGTACACATACATGTATATACACGGTGTATCACCGTGTATCACCATGCACCCAAGTGTCCTAGTTTTAAGAATTTGTAGTGTGTTTGTGTCTGTCTCGTGTCTGTGTCCCAAGGCGTGTTGTTGTTTCATACTGAGAGGCTGTTGTAGATATAAACAAAATAACAATTACCACACGGAAAGTGCTTATGATTCATGATAATTTCTTAAAGTGAGAACCTAAGTTATGAATTCTTGAATGAACATGAAAAAAGTAATTCTTCATGGTCTATGCAATAAAGAAAATACATAGATTTTTCCCTCATTAAGAGAGCAATATGGTACGATCCGGTGGATCGAATCAATCAAATCAGTTTTTTAAAGAGGAAAAATTAAAAAGATGGAATTTTTATTTGAACTTTGACGAAGAACACAGATAACTTGGGTTTCTTCGAGACGAACCCGATCTCCTAGCTTTTATATGAACGGATTAAAAGCCTAACTATCCCTCACAAGATGTCTAAGTGTGTCTTCAACAAAATAAGCATAAAGCCAAATAATGGCGGCTAGCCCTAATAATAAAGAAAGAGGGATTTACTAATCTGGTCTGAAAAGACCGAAATACCCTCGAGATAACTAGATCTGAACCCCACGTCTCCTCCTGCGGAAATAAGTGATAGTGGGGACTCCTGACTCATCCGCGCTCTCCACTCCTCCCGCGGGACCCGCGCCCCACTCGGGTGAGGCGGTAGCAGCCGCATCATTACCCCCGTAGAAGAGCCACCTTGTCCTCAAGGTGGAAGTCCAGAAACTGTTTTCGAACAATATTGAACACACTTCCTACGTGGCATCGCAGTCCGGCAATCCCGCCCAATGTATCAAGATCTCCTGCCGACGCCCCGGTCCTTGACGCACCGCCCTGACGTCCAACGGCTCCAGCATCACCTCTATGTCCTCCGTCAATGTCGGTGGTAGTGTAGATGACACCGTCTGCTCTCCAATAGCGCGGCGAAGCTGCGATGAAAAATCGGATGGATCGTAGTCGTCGGAGGTAATCTCAACCTGTAGGCCACTTGGCCAATCTTGGCCTCAATCTCTAAGGGGCCAAAGAATCTGGCAGACAGCTTCTCATTCCTCTTCCTCGTCACTGATCTCTGTCTGTATGGCCGCAGCTTGAGATATACCATATCCCCTTCCTGAAAGCTCACATCCCGACGATGTCCATCTGCCCTCGCTTTCATCACCTGCTGAGCTCGTAACAAGTGCTTCTTCAGCTCCTCCAGCATTCTATCCCTCTCTTCCATGTAACCCTCCACCAACGAGACTGGTGTCTGTCTGCTCCCGAATTGAATCAACTCTGGTGGGTCCCTCCCATACAACACCCGAAAAGGGGTCGTCCCTGCTGCAGGATGGTACGAAGTATTGTACCAATACTCCGCCCAGGCCAACCAATGGTACCACTGTCGAGGTATCTCTGAGGCAAAACACCGCAGACACGTCTCGATACTGCGATTAACCACCTCTGTCTGTCCGTCTGTCTGAGGGTGATAGGCGGTATTCCTCTTTAACACCGTCCCCTGGACCCGGAACAACTCCCGTCAAAACCTGCTCATGAACACCTGGTCCCGATCAGACACTATAGAACCAGGGACCCCATGCAGCCGTATCACCTCTCGAGTAAACGTTGAAGCCACCGAAACTGCCGTGTGAGGGTGTTTCAGCAGTATGAAGTGCGCATACTTACTCAACCTATCCACCACTACGAAAATCACCGAGTACCCCTCCGACCTGGGTAACCCATCGATGAAGTTCATCGTCACCTCCTCACACACCCGTTCAGGTAACGCCAAAGGCTGCAGCAACCCTGCAGGTACCATGGCCATGTACTTGTGACGCTGGTAAACATCACAAGCCGCCACTAAGAGGGCTATCGCCTTCCTCATCCACTGCCAGTAAACCTTTCGGGCCATCCGCATGTAAGTCTGCTGCATCCCGGAGTGTCCCCCAAACCCCGAACTGTGGAACTCCTAAAACAGCACTGGTATGAACACCGACCTCCGAGGTAAGACCAACCGTCCCAGATACAACAACATGCGCCCCGTCAAAGAGTACCCCTTAGGCGCCTCCCCGCCGCCCTGTAGTCGCTCCCTGATCTGTCTCAACTCTGGGACGGCCTCTGCCTCCTGTAACATGGGCTTCCCGTCTAGCCACATCGGTAACGAGAGCGCCCTCAAGTGCACTCCCTCCTCTCGACGAGACAAGGCGTTAGCCGTCTTATTCTCCAACCCCGGCCTGTACTCATGTCAAACCGGTACCCTACCAGCTTCGACAACCAACGCTGGTGCTCCTCAGTCTCCAACCTCTGCTCCAGTAAATACTTCAGGCTGCGCTGATCCGTCCTGACCACAAAGTCCCTCCCCAACATGTAAGGCCGCCACTTCTACACCGCTAACACGATAGCCATCAGTTCCCTCTCGTACACAGATTTTAGCCGTGCTCTAGCAGAAAGCACCTGACTGAAATAGGCTATCGGTCGCCCCAGCTGCATCAATACTGCCCCCAACCCAACGTCTGAAGCATCGGTCTCTACCACGAACGCAATGCTGAAGT
This sequence comes from Scilla litardierei, assembly GCA_030789695.1. Lineage (NCBI taxonomy): Eukaryota > Viridiplantae > Streptophyta > Magnoliopsida > Asparagales > Asparagaceae > Scilla > Scilla litardierei. The sequence goes on from CM061142.1 coordinate 99,199,469, forward strand.
CAGGAAGCGCCAACACCGGGGCGGTCGTCATCGCCACCTTCAAGGCCTCGAATGCCTTGGTCGCCTCCTCTCCCCACTGGAACCCATCCTTCTTCAACTGATCCGTGAGTAGTCGTGCGATGGTGTTATACCCCCGTACGAACTTCCGGTAGTATCCCGTCAGTCTGAGAAATCCTCGCAACGTCCTCAGAGTGGTAGGTACCGGCCAGTCTAGCATTGCCTCTATCTTTGCCCGGTCTGCCTCGACCCCTGTTGTCGTCACCACGTGCCCCAAGTACTCTATCTGCGTCTGTCCAAAGCTGCACTTCTTCCGATTTGCATATAACTGATGCACCAACAACTCCCGGAATACCACCTTTAAATGGCCCACATGCTCCTCCATGGTGCTGCTTTAGACACGGATGTCGTCAAAGAACACGAGGATAAACCTCCTCAAGAACGGCCGAAAGACCTTGTTCATCAAGGCCTGAAATGTGGACGGAGCATTCGTCAAGCCAAAAGGCATGACGAGAAACTCGTAGTGCCCCTCGTGGGTGCGAAAAGCAGTTTTCGGCACGTCCTTTGGCCTCATCAGGATCTGGTGGTACCATGCCTTCAGGTCGATCTCCGAGAACACTACTGCGCCGTGCAACTTATCCAACAACTCGTCGATCACTGGGATCAGGAACTTGTCGGCCACCGTTTCCTTATTCAGCGCTCTGTAGTCTACGCAGAAACGCCAGCTCCCGTCCTTCACCAACAGAACCGGGCTAGAAAAAGGGGTAACACTGGGCTGGATCATCCCAGCCTGTAACATCTCCCCGACCATCCTCTTTAGCTCATCTTTTTGCACATGGGGTATCGGTACGGCCGCACACTCACTGGTGCTGCTCACTCTCTCAAGACTATCGCATGCTCATGTCCCCTCACCGGTGGTAGCCCCTGCGGGTCCTGAAAGACCTCCTGAAACTGCTCCAGCATCTGCTCAACCGCCTCGGAAACCTCTGCCGGCTGCTCCGGCTCAACTCCAACTGCACGTCACTCTACTAAGTACCCCTCTCCCTCCCTCTGTAAGGCCTGAGTAATGGCCTTAAAGGCCACCAACGAAAAGCATAGGGTGGGGTCCCCTGTGAGCACCACCGTGTGGTCACCCTCCTCAAACTCCATCCTGAGACGTTTCCAGTTCACCAGCACGTCCCCCAATTTCTTCAGCCAATGCACGCCAGAACGATATCGACATTCCCCAACTCCAGGGGTAAGAAATCCTCCATGATCTGTACTCACTGCAAGGTCAGACACAAACCCTTGCAGAGCCCCCTTGCTCTCCTCCATCTTCACTGTCCCCAGCAAAACAGTGAAGTTCTCCATAGTGCTCAACTGCAGCCCATGACGCTCCACTACTCGGCTAGAGATGAAATTGTGGGTGACCCCACTGTTTATCAGCATTGTCACCGCCATATCACCCAACTGCCCTGACAACTTCATGGTGTGGTTCGGGGTGAACCCCACCACGGAGTTCAGGGAGACCTCTGCGAAGTCTAGGTGAGACTTCTCCTCCTCGGGTGACTCCACCCTGGGCTCCTCTTCGTCATCCCGACACTCCTCGTCTGGCACCATGGTAATCTGTAGCGGCGGCTCGAACATCTGTGGCCAGGGGTGGACTTCTCATCGCAACGGAAACACAACCCCTTGGCACGCCTCTCCCTCACCTCCGCATCCATCATCCGTCGCCCAAGAATAGCGGGGCGAGTCTCTCCCCTAGTCTCTGGTGCACCGGTAGGTGCCCTCGGTGCTGCTGTTGCTGGTGTGGGTCGGGGATTTTGGGTCCCCCAGGTGCCACGTATCCTCCTCTCCTCCGTATGTTTCTCCTCCACCTTCTGCGCGAGGCGAATCAGGTACTCCAAGCCCCCAAGCTCTGCATCCCCAACTCAGCTCGAATGGAGGGCTTGAGCCCCCCATGAAGGTCCCCATGAGCGCCTCCTCAGTGACCCCATGCACTCGGCCCGACAGTAGCTCAAACTTACTGGCAAAGTCCTGCACCGTTCCCTCCCGTCTGAGTACTCTGAGTTGCTCGTAAAAATCTCCTCCTGGTGTCTCCTGGAATCGATCCATCAAGTAGGCTGTCAACTCCGTCCACGTGCCAAAAGGATGCCGGTCGATCCACCACCTATACCACGCCAGCGCCTTCTCCTCAAAGTAAATACTGACAGCATGGAGAACCTCCTCTTCCGTGAATTCCATCACCTGAAAATAGCGCTCAGCCCGGTAAATCCACCCATCTGGATCTGCGCTCTCAAACACGGGCATCTTCAGCTTCTTCAATCGTCGGTCCGCATTGGCATCTCCCCGTGCCACCCCCTCCAGTCTCCTCTCCTGAGGAACATAACCCCGAAGATGGTCGTTTTCCTTCCAATCATACTCCTCCTCTGGCCACTGTGATCTACTATCAGGTCCCAACCCATTCGGGCCTCCAAAACGTCTTCCTGTGTCATCCCACGCACCGGAAAGCCCAAAAATGCATCTCGAGGGTTCGTCGTTGCTGGTCGCCCTGGGAATAAGCCCCCGTGACCTCCCTCCATCTCGGCGGGACCCCCAAAGGTAGAAAAGGAGCCCCCAGGGCTCGGACAGGCTGGGTGAGGGAGGCGCGACCCCCGCCTGCCTGTAGCGGGTTCGCGCGGCCCTCAGCGGCCACCCGGCAGGCCGCACGGCCCTCTACGGCCCACTGCGGGGTCGCGCCAACCCGTAGAGGGGGTCGCTCGGCCCCCGAGGCCCAACGGGCTGCCGACGCGCCCTCATCGGCCGCCGGCGGTTCCGCCCGCTGCGTTTGGAGGGGGTCGGCCCCCTCCCTCCACTCCGGATTCCCCCGTTGCTGTTGCCGCTTGAGTGGTTGAAGATCCCGGAAACATCTTCGCTATTTTCACCTCATGGATCTTTTGTCGTGAATTTTCGAATCCGAATCATCCCCATCATCCAAAATTCCCTCAAAAATCTCTCCTTGAACCTTCTGCCCCTTTGTCGTCCCTAGATCCGCCATTAGGGTTTGAAGCATTTGACCGAGGTTACTCATCTCCGCCTTCATCTCCCCTCTCATTGCTCGCAAATCTCCTTGGGTCTCCTCTTGCTTGTGGACGACGCCCGTGATCCTCTCGTTCTTGGCCGCTAATTCTTTTTGGAAATCTTCGCGCAATTCTTGAATCTTCTCGTCCATAACATCCGTCTTCAATCTCGTGCTTGCCGCCTTCGGATCTCACTGCTCTGATACCAATTTGGTACGATCCGGTGGATCGAATCAATCAAATCAGTTTTTTAAAGAGAAAATTAAAAAGATGGAATTTTTATTTGAACTTTGACGAAGAACACAGATAACTTGGGTTCCTTCGAGACAAACCCGATCTCCTAGCTTTTATATGAACGTACTAAAAGCCTAACTACCCCTCACAAGATGCCTAAGAGTGTTCTTCAACAAAATAAGCATAAAGCCAAATAATGGCGGCTAGCCCTAATAATAAAGAAAGAGGGATTTACTAATCCGGTCTAAAAAGACCGAAATACCTCCGAGATAACTAGATCTGAACCCCACGTCTCCTCCTGCGGAAATAAGTGATAGTGGGGCCTTCTGACTCATCCGCGCTCTCCACTCCTCCCACGGGACCCGCGTCCCACTCGGGTGAGGCGGTAGCAGCCACATCACAATACCGTTCTGTAATTGTAATAATTAATCTAAATGAAACTTCTTGATTGTAAGGTAACCGTCTCTTATAGAACAATATAGTAGAGTGCTACTGCATTGAAGTGAGGAAGTAATTTTTGTCTCATGTAAGCAAATTGAGTTCAAATCTTTCCTATTTTGCGTGCCTGAGGGTGACATGCTAGCAACAAGTAAACAAGAAACTAAAGTTAAATAAGTTGACATTCTAGTGGCAAAATCGACGGTAATTGGAGACTCTTTGATATTAGCAATTAATGATGTCGCATGGAGTTATGTTTCTGATATTATATTGCAAGAAACATTTTCTGTAACAAATTGAATATTAATAAGCAACATGCAGTATATTTCAATTTAGATTAATGTCAAAATTTAAACACATTATCGCTGTGTATTATGAAATAACCTTCCTAACACTTATTTGAGATCTATTACGTAGGTCGTTCTTCCTACTTTTCTTGTCACCACTCAATTTTCTAATGTAAAATTTTGGACATCATATGCCACTCAAATAGTTTAAGCCATTATTTTTCTTTGTTATCTGGTTTTAGATATGAGGTACTAATGCTACTAAAAAAGTTATTCTTCATGGTCTATGCAGTAAAGGAAATACATAGATTTTTCCCTCATTCAGAGAGCAATACTGTTCTGAAATTGTAATAATTAGTCTAATTGAAACTTCTTGATTGTAGGGTAACCGTATCTTACAGAACAATATGGTAGGGGTGCTATTGGATTGAAGTGAGAGTAATTTTTGTGTCATGTGAGCAAATTGAGTTCAAATGTTTCCTATTTTGTGTGCCTGAGGGCGACATACTAGCAACAAGTAACAAGAAACTAAAGTTAAATTAGTTGACATTCTAGTGGCAAAATCGACGGTAATTGGAGACTTTGATATTAGCAATTCATGTTGTCGCATGGAGTAATGTTTCTGATATTATATTGCAAGAAACATTTTCTGTAACAAATTGAATATTAATAAGCAACATGCAGTATACTTCAATTTACATTAATGTCAACATTTAAACACATTATCTCTGTCTTGTGAAATAACCTTCCTAACACTTACTTGAGATCTATTACGTAGGTCGTTCTTCCTACTTTTCTTGTCAACAGTCAATTTTCTAATGTAAAATTTTGGACATCGTATGCCACTCAAATAGTTTAAGCCATTATTTTTCTTTGTTATCTGGTTTTAGATATGAGGTACTAATGCTACTAAAAAGAAGGCTGCATGGAGTTTTAATTAAAATACAAAATACAATACACTGGGTCTCCTTTTAATTCGTTTGCTAATGTGAAACATACATGCTCAAACTCACCATCATTTATTTATTTTGAAGAAGTAGATATGTCAAAAAAGCTTTAAGCAATTCATAATCTAAGATGCCGGTCAATCATTCACATTGAACTATGGTGAATCATCCAAATGGATAATCCATAACTTCTCTGAATAGTAATTTTCAAACTTTCGTTTTTATTATTTTTCATATCCTATTATACTTAGGTTGATATTCTAAATTTAAAAAATATTCAACCAAAATTACGGGTCCTTACAACCCGTTTTGGTTGCATGTTCCTTTCATTGTTATACGTTAATGCAATTCAATTCAGAAAAGCATTTATACTGAAATTAGGGGACGTCAAGTATGACCATATTTCTAATAAAGGTATATCGTCCTCCCTTAATCCAGTGCTTCGTTAATCTTTGATTCTTGATCTCAGTATTTTAAGGGTTCATATTTTTTATCCACATAACCGTCATGATTTTAAGTACCTTGAAAGAGGTTTTATATTGTATATTGGACACATAATGGTACTTCTATTGCTGACATCTCAACCTAGGTAGGATTGAATATGCACACATAGTGTCGATAAGAAAACTAGTTTGAAGTTAGCAAATCCTGAAAATTCTTGTTTCTTGATGCTGTAATGAGCCAAATAATATATATTTCAATATGTTTAGTAATTGTTTTTCCTTTGCTATAAATAACAACAATGAACAACTAAACCTTCTCAAACATCTAGATTTAGTTACATGATTCCTATATATGATTCCTATATTTTCTGTAAGGTTCTTTTGTGCAAATAGTTCTTTTTGTATGCGATCGCTATAAGGTTCTACGAAGAGTATCACTTTGAAATGATGGAATTTTATAGCTTAATGTTGGTTAAACACCCAAATTTATAGATTCTATGCTCAAAATCTTTATGTTTTATGTCATTTAAATCTATGCATGGTCATGAATTATAAAAACTTTCATACAACCGTAAAAACAAAGTTAAGCTAAATAAAATTTCAAAGCAATTATAATGATAACAATAATAAAAAATGATTTTGGCATGTCTACCTACCCCGTCTCTCCCATCAATCATAATGTCGGAGCGACATTTTTAAGGCATAGGCTATATATCGATTTTATGGCAGCGCAAATCCTGTAAAATTAATAAAAAATTAAAAGCTAATAGATTAGATAATTATGATATATCAATATTTTTTTTTAAAATTCATATAGTGCACAATTTGAACATTAACAAAATTAGTATGCACATATTGTATTAACTTTTTAATCAAAATAATGAGTGCAATGGATTTAAAAATATGTATGGCTAAAATTTTTACCTTACTCGAGAGAACCGGTATGCAAGCACGATGTAATCTAATCGTAAGGCTGGACTCTCTTGCCTTCTTCATATTTTCATTCATTACTCGTTGCTTTCCTTGGCTGTTTCTAATATACCAATAATTGATGCCTCTCATGGTCATATCTATATCCAATTATTAAGACAATATGTCCAAATAGTTTTTTATCAGTACCATTTTCATCTTCAACACCAGAAAAAATATCTTTCAATTATAACATAACAGTTATATATATATATATATGCCATTTTATTTTATTTAATATATAATGTTACGAAGTAAGAAATGACGATTTAGTCATCTTTAGACTCACCACGATAGGGTGATGAGAAACTGAGTGAATAAACTGAGTGAATAAGCCGAGTTTCCTCACAAGGAAGCAGATTAAAATCTATAATCCTAAAACATTTCTCCTCCTGAAATTTTGATGCGGTTTGGATATTGGCCCCCAGGGGCATTTTGGGAAATTCAGATAATATGTAATGTTTTCTATTTAAAGCCTATAGCCGGCCCTAGGGGGTATGCGAGATTTGTTGAGTAATTCTTCTAGTTTATTTCTTTAGTTTTTAGATAAATTGTATTAGGAATATCCCTATTTCCCTTAGATTAATCCCTAGTTAGTCGTTCTATCTATTCGTAGTTGTTATTTAACGAGTAGTTGAATTTGTAGTAGCCACTTTATAATTTCAGATCTGAGTTTAGTAATAAAAGTTCTTTTTACCATTCAAACCATAGCGGATCACATCAATTTTGTATCAGAGCAATAAATCCATGGCAACGACGCGAACCAAGGAGATGATTGACTTGTTGAAAGAGAGGATGGAGAAATTCGAGAGCAAAATTGAAGAAGGGTTCCAAGTGTAGAAGAAGGCTACGAAAGATCAATTGGAACGACGTTTCGCGCAGATGACGGAGATGATCCAATAAAGTTCAGCGGCAAACACGGCTCAGATGATGCAAAATTTGACGGCGATGATAGAAAAGCTAGGTCCAAGCAAAAAGGAGACACCTTTGACGGGGAGGAAGGAGAAAAAAGTGGGTTTTGACGACGGGTTCCTCGAAGACGTCGAAGACGAAGGTACCCATGCAATCAATCAACGAAACACGTCCAATGTGGAGGACTGTGAGGCTTTTCTGGCCACTACCCCACCTCGGAGGGGGGTTCGCCGAACCCCAGAGGGGGCCGATAGCCCCTCCGATAGCCCAGAGGAGGGCCATCGAACCCCCAGGAGGGTCATCTAGTCTCGCCGAACCCATTGGAGGGGGTGGCGGCTCACGGGAAGGGCTGCTAGGCCCTTTCGCCGCCTCCAAGCGGCCATCGACCCAGGACGGGGGCCGACAGCCCCCGTGGGTGCAGATTGTTGATGGGCCGTCGGCCCATTTCGGGGCTCGGCTACCCCGTCGGCCCAGTGGGAGGGGCCGTCGGCCCAGTAAGGGGGGCGACAAGCTCCGCCCCCCTTTTCAAAGCATTCGGGGGCCCACTTCGGGGCCCGACAGGTGTAACCTCCACCTTTTCAGCCGCATAATGGGTTTGTTGGAGCCTTTTAGCCACCCGGAGCACACCATCCGCTTCTTGGAGGACCGACGACCTTTCCCCCGCCTTTTGGGGGATTACAGGAGACTGGAGGGGCATTAAGGGCCCAACGGAGCACACCAGGAGAACTATGGACGACGGCTGGGTTACGATCGGGGTGACGGAGCAGTTTGGGGGAATTTCCCGTGGGATGCTGCAGGAGTAGCTCGGACTCCAGCCGCAGGGTATTTGTATGAGGGACCGCCTCAGTTTCAGCAGAGACGCCATGACCATCTACAGGGGGAGAGAGAGGATGAATTACTGAGGAGAATCGGATGAGGAAGCTGAAGATGCCCGTTTTCGAAGGTGAGGATCCTGATGACTGGTTATATCGTGTGGAGAGATATTTTGAGGTTGCCATGCTACATGAGGTGGATTGGCTCAGGGTCATAGGAGTCTGCATGGAAGGAAGAGGCTTTGGGATGGTTTCGGTGGACGCAACAACAGAGGCCGTTCGTTATGTGGGAGTTCACCATTCTTTTATTGGAGCGTTTTGGAGAGGTGCATGCCGGTGGAGCTTATGAGAGGCTGTATGCTTTGAGGCAGGAGGGGATTGTGAGAGACTACATCAAAAATTTTGAGATGCTTTGTAGCAGAGTCCGTGAGGTATCAGAAGAGTCATTGAAAGGGTGTTTTTATGAATAGGTTAAAGTCCACGGTTAGATCGGGACGAGACAACGGAACCCTGGTGATCTACGTGAGATGATGACTTCAGTAAGGATGGTAGAGGACCATCAGGAGACGGAGAAGAGAGCCCGTGGAGCATGGGGATGCTCCTTTTTTTGTGGGCAGGAACCGAGAAGGGGGCAGAAGACGGCCACATGCGGAGCAGCATCCACAGACGGGGCATCGTCTAGCAAGGAGAAGTGGGTGGAACCACGACATGTAGGAACACAGAGGATGGCAGAGGCAGAGATTCGTGACAAGCGGACCAAGGTCTATGTTTCAAATGCGACGAGAAGTTTACTCTAAGGTATCGGTGCGGAGACCGTACTCTTCAGATCCTGATAGTGAATGGCGATGAAAAGGATGGAGAGGGTGTGGTAATGCTGGAAGCCGACAATGAAGATGAACAGGGGCACCTGCACATTGAATAAGCAGTACACACACTTCACGCACCATCTTGAGGATAAAGTGGGTTTTCAGGGGTGGAGTAGTGATGCGGTTAGAATATTGGCCCCTAGGGGCATTTTGGGAAATTCAGCTATTATGTAATGTTTTCTATTTAAAGCTTATAACCGGCCCTAGGGGGCATGCGAGATTTGTTGAGTAATTCTTCTAGTTTATTTCTTTAGTTCTTAGATAAATTGAATTAGGAATTTCCCTATTTTACTTAGATTAATCCTTAGCTAGTCGTTCTACACATTCGCAGTTATTTCGAGAGTAGTTGAATTTGTAATAGCCACTTTATAATTTCAGATCTTCAGATCTGAGTTTAGCAATAAAAATCCTTTTTTTACCATCCAAACCCTAGTGGATCGCATCAAATTTAAGATATCAATTAAAAATTAAAATTTGCATATAAATTTAAAACAAGATATAAAAGATAGATGATATAAAGTCAAAACTTTGTCAAGAGGGTCCTTCGGATTCCTTGGACCCATGACTTTATCTTCATGAAAAAAATTGATTCCATGCTCCTTTATGTGTTCAAAAACCACTTTTATCACATGTCGATAAATCATGTACATGTTTGAGATTTTTTGGGTGCCCGAATATAGTCAACGGTATCTTGGGCAGACACAACTATACATATATTGTGTTGGACAATATGCAGGATTTCAATGTCATCGCCCAACAGCTTTATATAAATAGAAAAATTTAAGGTCAATAACATAATCTAAATTATTAAGCATTTTAAGACCGAAGTAATTTATATAACCTTAAACTGCTTTAAAAGCATAATAATTTAGATAACTTTAACATGCTTAATAATTTAAAGCATTTTAAAGTTATCTAAATTTTTTCAACCTTAACATAATTTAAAGCATTTTAAGGTTATAGGATTTAAGCTGAAATAATTTAGGTTATGTTTAAAATGCTTTAAATTAATAATTTAAAGCATCTTAATAATTTAAAGCATTTTAAATTTATATTATGTTTAAAATGCTTAATAATTTAAAGCATTTTAAATTTATATTATGTTTAAAATGCTTTTTAAGGTTATCTAAATTATTTTTGCCTTTAAATACTTAATAATTTAGATTATGTTGTTGACTTTACAATTTTTTATTTGTAGAAAGCTGTTGGGTGGCAGCAGTTGCATGTGGCATTGAAAGTCTGCATACTGTCCAACACAATATTCGTATAGTTATGTCTGATCAAGATATCGTTAATTGTATTTTGACACCAAAAAATCTCTTACATGTACAAGAAAGTACAAGAATTTTTCGCCATAGGATAAAAGTGGGTTTTGAGCACATAAAAGAGGATGTAATCAGATTTCAATGAGAAGATGAGGTCATTGGTCCAAGTAATTTGAAGGACACTCGGCAAGTTTTTGAATTTTTATAACCTATCTTTTATATCTTGTTTTAAATTTATATGTAAATTTTAATTCTTAATTGATATCTTAAATTTCAGGATGAGAAATATTTTAGGATTGTAGATTTTATTCTGTGTCATCGTGAGGAGACTCGGTTAATTCGTTCAGTTTCGCATCATCCGCGGTGGCTAGTCTGAACATGATTAAACATTCATTTCTCTTTGTAAATGGTGAAATACAACGGTATATATTAAATAAAAATAAAATGACAAGTATATATATATATATATAGAATAATGGGTATCATATGCCATATGAGAGGGTGTCTCATATGCCCTCTCACATAAAAGGGGCAAGTACAAGCCCACATGAGCTTGTACTTGTTGTACTTGACCCCCTTTATGTGAGAGAGCATATGAGACACCCTCTCATATGGCGTATGATACACATTAATCCCACACACACACACACACATATATATATAACTGTTATGTTATAATTGTAGGATTTTTTCTTAGAGTTGAAGATGAAAATGGTAACAGAAACTTTAAAAAAGAAAAAAAGAAAATTTGTAATTATCAAATTGAAAAAAAAGCTATTCAGACATGTTGTCTTAATAATTGGATATAAATATGGCCTTGAGAGTGTCATCAATTTTTGGTATTTAGGAACAACTATGGAAAGGAATGAAGAATGAATGGAAATATGAAGATGACAATAGAGTTCAGCCTTACGACAATTCATGCGATTAAGATTAAATCGTGCTTGCGTGCCGGTTCTGTTAAGTAATCTAAATTTTTTTAGCTATACATGTTTTTAAATTCACTATTCTTGTTATTTTGATTGAATAGTTAATACAATATGCGCATACTAATTTTGTTAATGTTCAAATTGTGTATTATAGGAATTTAAAAAATATATTGATAAATCAAAATTATCTAATCTATTAGCTTTTAATTGTTTTATTAATTTTACAGGATTTGTGCTGCCATAAAATCGATATATAGATGCTGCCTCTATAAAAAATGTCACTCCAATATTTTGGTTGAGAGGAGAGATGTGGTAGGTAGACACGCCATACTCATTATTATTTTTGTCATTATAAGTGTTATGAAATTTTATCTAGTTTAACTTTGTTTTTATTTTTATGTTTGTATGAAGGTTTTTATAATTCATGACTATGCATAAGTTAAAATGACATAAAGCACAAAGATTTTCCCGCATATTATGCTGTGTAAACATTGAATGTTTAACCAACATTAAGCTATAAAATTCAATAATTTCAAATTGATAATCTTTAGAGAACCTGATAGTGATCACAAGGGAACAAAACTATTTGTACAAAAAAGAACCTTACTTGAGCTTACAGAAAATAAAGGAATCATGTAACTAAATCTTGATGTTCGAGATGGTGAGATGGTCTAGTTGTTCGTCGTTGTCATTTATGGCAAATGAAAAACAAATAATAAACTTATTGAAATATATATTATTTGGCCGATTAAAGCATTAAGAAATAAGAATTTTACAGATTTGCTAACTTAAGACTAGACATTAGGGGTGCATACGCAGTCTATAGTCCATATCCAGTCTCTAGTCCATATCCAGGTTGAGATATCAACAACAATACCATTGTCTGTCTAATATACAATATGAAATCTTTTTCCAAGGTACTAATAAATCATGATCCACGACTATTACATGAATAAACAATATGAACCCTTAAAATGTTGAGATCAAGAATTAAAGATTAACGAACACTGGAGTAAGGAACGATGATATACCTTTATTAGAAACATGGTTATACTTGACGTCCTCCTAGTTGCAGTATAAATGTTTTTCAAAATTGAATTATATTAACTTGTAACAATGACATGAAACATGCAGCCAAAATGGGTTGTAAGGACTCATAGTTTTGAATATTTTATTAATTCAGAATACCGACCTAAATATAATAGGAGATGAAAAACAGTGAGAATGGAAGTTTGAAAATTACTATTTATAGAAGTGATGGATTATCCATTTGGATGGTTCACCATAGTTCAATGTGATTGGTTGACCAGCATCTTCATCTTGGATTAGGAATTGCTTAAAGCTTCTTCTGACATATTTGCTTCAGCAAAAAAAAAAAAATAAACGCTACGAGTTTGAGCATGTATATATTTCACATTAGCAAAAGAATTAAAAAGGAGACCAAGTGTATTGTTTATATCTGTTTGTATAATAATTATTATATAAAATCATTCTATTGTTATATATACACATAAACTTCTTTGGCATGTGTTATATATTAGTGACGGGAAAATAATTGATGATTAGTTAGAAGCATAATCTTTGCTGGACTTGCAACATAGTCTCAGAGTTTAATGGCTTAATCTTTTTCCCCTCCATATCATTAGAAGGTACATTTGCAAAAAATGCATTAGAAATTTGGTCGAATGGCCAAAAGAAGCCTGAACATTTGTTAACATACCGATTTGATCAAATGTTTAGAAGAAACACAAACATTTGAAATATCAAAAGGTTACATTTTAGTATTATACTTTGAATTTCACTTACATTGAGTTTTTCCCCTAATTTATTGTATGATTATCATAGCCTCTGGAGCCTTCTAGTCGGTTTAGCTTCATTGCCAACAATATTTAATACATAAGACATAAAAACCTAAAAATTTAATTGGCCTTCAACAACAGTTATGTATGCGAAAATATACTGATTAATACACATCTAAGTAATGAAAAAGTAAAAAAAAATGTTAGTTATGAAAATTGATATATGGATGACATGGTAAGAATTGAAGGACTTATGCCATAATTGGTATATTGTTTCATTCTAAATAAAACATCAAAGAAAAGCTAATTAAATTTAAATTGCATTTTACCCACTACTGTTTATTTTCAAGCAATAAAGAGAACTGTACTTCGAGAAGTAATGGTATTCCATGAACTAAAAAAGGCGTGTCATATGACTATATTACTTTCATCAATCGTAAAAATGGATTGGTTAAACTTATCGGTAGTACAATAGCCTGGGAAAGAACAGTTGAAATCATATTTACAGTACATTGTTTCAAGTTCCATTAGTGCTTCTTTCTATTATTCAGGTTCTGAAGATGTTCAACATATATGAATATAAAAAGCATCATAAATAGATGAGGGAAGGGTTATACGAATTGGGTTGTTTTGACTGTCACTGATATGATCTTTAACCTTAATCATGTGTTCCTTGGGAGTTGTGACTAACATTGAGTCGGAAATGTGGTAAGAGATGATATCTTGTCTCTGGGCTGAGGCTGAGGCTTTCGGTAAACAATGATGGGAAAAATATGGTTATTTGTCGTGGTTCTTGTCCTGCTGTTGAATTAGCTGAACATAGTATGCGGTCCTTCCTGTCACTTGTTTTGTTGTACCTTCTTTCTTTCTTTCTTTTTAAATTTCATATGGACTGATTTGACCCTTCATCTTTTATATGACCTCTTGAAGAGTTTGGAACTACCTCCTCACAGCATAAAGGTCTTATAAATATCTTCACCAAAAAATGAGTTTTATGTATGGGTTCTTAACCAGTTTGGAACTACTACTAAACCAGTTTGGTAGTACCTCCTCACAGTATTAAGTTCTAATATATCCTCACCAATAAATGAGTATTTTACGGCATCTTAACCAGTTTGGAACTACCTCCTCACAGCATAATGTTCTCATACATTCTTGCCAAAAAATGAGTGATACCCCCGCCCCCCCCCCCCCCCCCCCCCCCCCCCCCCCCCAAACAAAAAAAAAAAACACCCCCTCACCCAAAAAAAAAAACACCTCCACACCCTATGATGGGGATGTCCCAAGAGTGTTCCAATTTGACTCATCTGTCAATGTTTAGTGTGGAGCTTGAATTCCCTGGTTTTTTCTTTTATTGCATTGGAAAAAAAGATGATTTCAGTCTGGGGGAAGAAGTCAAAAGCACTCAATAAATATTGGGTATATACCAATAAAATAGAGAGATTTTTGAGTAGGGCTGTTAGTCAGATGGGCATAAAATAATAAATGGAAGGAGCAATGGTGAAGCAAAGCTGGGGTGTAAAATTAATTTTACTTGAAAATGCTAGATCTCTTGTGTTCTTCGATTCAGACCACATGTTCCTAATTGTTGTACGTTAGCGATTTGAAATTTGAAATGGTAATGTATAGTTTTTAGACTTATATAAAAAGATCATTGTGACCAATACCAATTGCATGTTTGCTGGTTTTACAATACAAACTATTATTATTGTATACATACCCATAAATGTGTATAGAAATGCAACAACTCTTCAACAATATCGTAAAGACTTATTTCTTGTATCCAATAAATGTATTTCACTTTGACAAATCATCCAACAAAGCCTCGCCTCTATGTACCATGTTTTGCACAGGTACCGCTCCACGTGCCTGATTTTGTTCCATGCAGAGGCGATCCAGATACATGGTAACTTTGGGGAAACAATCTGGAAAAGGGGGCACCCCACATTTTCCATTGTACTTGTTTTGCATGATAGATAGCAGATTTATCATCTCTTAATATGTTTCTTGCTACATCCTACTGAAACCATCAACATATAATATTTCTGCATTTCTCAGCTTTGTAACATCTGCAGAATAGTATTCCTTTTAAGAAATGGTTTGAATTGGATTATTTTTTAACTTTTGTCTAGGTAGTAATATATATTGGTCATTGCGGTATCTTCTATTTTTGTTCCCCTTTTGATGAAGGTCACCTACTTGTAATGCTATCCATTTATTAACGTGAAATTATCTTTACACTATGTATTTACTTTCTTATTTTTATTCTGTGAGCTGCTAAAAGTTCCTTATAGAATTAAAATAATGGTTATTATTGATATTAAAATTCCTTAGTTTTCAGTAATATGTAGTTACATACTTCTCATTCGTATTTAATAGAGAGTCACAGAGTGTCACAGTGTGCAACACGATGTTTGCATTGCAATTTTTACAAATATGTGCCGATACACTGACGCCCTTGCTCTTTTAGATCTTTTATGTTGGGTTCTGTGCATGGTTGGAATCATCTTATGGAACTTTATATGTTATACTAATTTTTCCCTTACTCTTATATCTTTGTACTGTTATCTTTCAACCCTCGTACATATACATTCATACAAGGACATGCCAAATGTATGCAATATTCCAAGCAAAGATTATAATTAAGCCTCCAAATCATAGCTTTTTCCCAGAGAGTTTCTGATAAGTTATAATTGACACCGTGAGGTGCAATCGCCAATGGTTGTGGCTTGATGAACATTGATGGGTGTTGAGAGAGGTTTATGTGGAAATTGGCTCGATTCGATGCTGAAGGAGCATCGACCGAATAGACGAGTTATCTTGTGCAGAGATAACTCGACTGTGCTTGGATCCGACTTATCTGACTCGGCACAAGTTAGATACGAGGATGCCGAGCTATTGGTCTTCTACAACGCATTTGGTCGATTCGTCGTCAGCTCGGTTGAAGTCTGTGTTCTGATGGTCAGTTTTTCGGTATTGGCTCGTTCGATCGTAACTCGGTTGAAGTCAGTGTTCGGTCATTTGGTACAAAAAGAAGATCAGTCTGTCAAAGGGAGCCCATTGGGATGCGGCTCACTAGGATTCGGCGGAGGCCCACTAGGGTGCGGCGCACTAAATGCGTAGAGATGTGATGGGATAGAATGTCGTTAAAGCAGGGATTCATATCGTTTGGAATCCTAGCCAATGATGACACCTATTATAATCTAGAGCTATATATATGTGTTCTTAGGCTAAGTTTTTCGGTGTGGAACGAATTGAGAGAATTGAAGCCGCCATTTGTGAAAGCCAACTCTGAGAGATTGTATTGTGAGCTTTTGGAGAGATCTTATGTGTTCCTTCTTCGTTTGTAAAGAGAAGATTTGTTTTGTTCTCTCCTTTCGTAATAATGCTTATAGGTGTTTCCCTTTGGTCGTTCAACGGCCTAATGCAATTCTTATAGTGCTCGATTTGTTTGATTGCTCGTTCTAGTTCCGGGGTTCTTCGGCGATCTGTTTCCATAGACGCATAACAACTGGTATCAGAGCTTGACGGGTTCAGAGATCAACGGAGGAGACGAAGATGAACAGCAGTGGCGACGACAGTTCCTCAAAGGCGTCGACTTCTGGATATTCTTTAACGGCTCAGACTGTCGTGTCCAACACGAAGTTCGAAATTGAGAAGTTTGATGGAAAGATCACTTGTGGAGATGCGAAGTCTTGGATGTCTTGAACCAACTTGGTCAAGATATCACATTAGACGAGAAGCCGACGGGCATGTCCTATCTAGAGTGGAAGACTCTTAATCGAAATGCATGTGGGACAATCCGACTGTATTTGTCGAAGGAGAAGAAATACCCATTCATGGAGGATACAAGTGCAAGCAAGTTCTGGAGGGAGCACATCGAAAAGTATATGAAGAAAAACATCCAGAACCGGCTACACTTGAAGAAGAAGCTTTTTGGGTTGAAGTTGGTCGAGGGGGTTTTTATGGAGGAACACCTCAACTACTACAATAAACTTCTCACCAGTCTTAGGAACTTGGACGTGAAGGTCGATGAGGAAGACAAAGCGATGATTGTCCTCAATTTGCTACCCATTGAGTATGAGTACTTGGTGTCGGTTCTTACATATGTTAAGGAATCGATCACTTTTGAAGAAATGTCCAATGCTTTGACCAGCAACAAGTTCAGGAAGAACGATGTGGACACAGGGAGTCGAGCTAGCGACGCTCTTACGGTGGTGAGAGGTCGTACTACAAAGAAGGGTGGAGCTCGGAAGGGGTATTTCCGATGTAAGTCCAGAGATAAGACTAAAGCCCCACTTCGCAAGGAGATCGGAAAGGACCAATGTGCTCTCTACAGGATATTGGGTCAGAGACTGACCGAATGTGATGAAGAAGCACGACACAACTGCAAACGTCGTCAATGACGTTAAGGTCGAGGAATGTGTACTGGTCGGTACTTTGGAGGGCATGCTGTCAGATGGTTGGGTACTCGACTCAGGATGCTCGTTCCATATGACACCAAATCCAGATTACTTTATCTCTTTCCGTGAAGGAGCTAGAGGTACGGTCTTGCTGGACGATGATCGAGCTTGCAACACTGCAGGCATCAGGACAGTTTAGATGAGGATGGGCGATGGTGTTACACGAGATATCGAGGATTTACGCTTTGTGCTCGACCTAAAGTGTAATCTCATATCGCTCGGTTCACTCGAAGCCAATGGCTTTCGGGCGACGATGGAGAATGATGCTCTGAGGGTGACCGAGGAGCAATGATCGTGATGAAGGGGAAGCGGAAAGGCAATCTCTACTAATTGGATGGTTCGGTCGTAACTGGCACAACAGCTCTGCCTCGTGAGGTTGACCATGACGACTCATTATTATTGCACATGCGTCTAGGCCATGCGGGCGAGAAAGCTTTGTATAAGCTGATCGAGGGAGATCGTTTGAAGGGTGCCAAGAGCGAGAAGATCGAGTTCTGGGCGTAGTGTGTGTTCGATAAACAAACACGTGCTTTATTTGAGACGACCATCCATAATACGACAGGAGCGCTCGACTATGTACATACTGACGTATGGGGGCCGAGTATCACTGCCTCATGGGGAGGGAAACACTACTTTGTATTGTTCATCGATGACTTCTCATGTATGATATGTGTGTTTCCTCTAAAGTCAAAGACCAAGTTCTTAGCATTTTCATCGAGTGGAAGAAGCTGGTTGAGACTCAGACAGGTTGAAAGGTCAAGCGTCTCCGAAGTGACAATGGTGTAGAGTATAGGTCGGATATCTTCGAAAAGTTCTGCAGATCGGAAGAGATTAATAGACACTTCACCGTAAGTGGTATGTCACAACAGAATGGAGTAACTGAGAGGATGAATCGGACTTTGCTGGAGAAAGTTTGATGCATGTTGATAACATCCAACCTATCGAAGGAGTTTTGGACGGAAGCCCTCACGTATGCGACTTACTTGGTTAATCGGCTATCATCTGCTGCACTGGAGGGAAGATCTCATTTGGAGGTCTGGTCAGAAAAGCCAGTTTCCGACCATGTGTCTCTGCGAATTTGGGGCTGTCTGAGCTACTATGCAGTCAAGGAGGACAAGCTTGATGCTAGAGCAAAAAGAAAGCCATCTTGTGCTTTAGCAATGGTGTCAAGGGATACCGACTGTGGTGTCCGACATAGAAGAAGGTGATCACAAACAGAGACGTACCGTTTGATGAGTCGGCGTTACTGAAGATGGAGCATGAACCAAAGGTGGAGACTGATCAGACACATGTGAAGCAGGTCTACGACAACATGTCTGATGCTCCAGATGGCTCGGTCACAGACTCAGGCCGAGCGGCACCAGAGGCTGTAGAAAATATCCTCCAGACAGATGCTGTTGATGTTGGGGGTTCAAGCTCAGATGGTAGAGTTAGCTTGTCTCCACAAACTGCACAACCGAAGGATTCCATAGCATTGTCGAGACCAAGACGTGAGATACGAAGGCCTGCAAGGGACACTGAGCTAGTGTCATTTACTTTCCCTGCAGTGAGTATCGACATACCCACATCGTTCAGAGAGGTCGAACTCTCTGATGACCCTGAGAAGTGGAGGAAAGAATGGACGAGGAGATGGAGTCGCTAAAGAAGAACGAGACATGGGATCTTGTGGAGCTTTCAGAAGATAAGAAGGCAATTGGGTATAAGTGGGTCTACACCAAGAAGGACGGAGCCGAAGTTGGAGATGTTTGTTACAAAGGTCGCTTGGTAGTGAAGGGCTTTGCACAGAGGGAGGGCATAGACTACAACGAAGTCTGCTCTTCGGTGGTGAAGCATTGCTCGATTTGGATTCTGTTGGCATTAGTTGCTCAGTTCGACCTTGAGCTGGTGCAACTTGATGTCAAGACGACATTCTTGCACGGATAGCTCGAAGAAGAGATTTATATGGCTCAGCCCGATGGCTATGGGAGTGACAATGGTCTTGCATGTAAACCGAAGAAGTCACTCTATGGGTTGAAGCAGTCGCCTAGACAATGGTATACATGTTTTAAAGCTTTATAACGGATGATCAATGGTATGTTTGCAGCCCATATGATCATTGATGTTTTATCGAAATTGGTTGATGTGTCTTTCATCTATCTTCTGCTTTATGTCGATGATATGCTCATATAACTTCGTCGAAAAAAGAGGAGATTCGGTGATTGAAATCTCAATTGAGGTGTGCATTTGAGATGAAGGATATAGGCAAAGCACAGAAGATTCTTGAGATGGAATTCACAAGAGATCGAAGTAGAGGTAGAATTCATCTTTCATAGAGTTGCTACTTGAAGTCGGTAATGCAGAGATTTGGTTGTGACAAGATGAAGACTGTAACTACTCTGCTTGCACCTCACTTCAAACTCAGTGCTGAGCATTGCTTGAAGAACGAAGAAGAGAAGAAACTCATAGAGAGCGTACCATATGCCAATGCGGTAGGAGCCTTGATGTATGCTATAGTTTGTACTCGACCTGACCTATCATTTGTAGTCAGCATGGTGAGTAGGTACATGCACAATCCAGGGAGGGAGAACTGGCGAGCGGTGCAGTGGATACTCAGATACATCAATGACATGGTCGACGTCGGTCTGACTTATAGCCGAGGAGATGATGGTTTGCATACCATCGGTTATGTCAATTTCGATTTTACAAGCGACTTGGATGTGAGGCGATCGACGATAGGCTACGTCTTCATCCTATCTGGTGGTCCAATATGTCGGCGGAGTGTCCTTAAGTCTACGGTAGGGCGTCTACTACGGAGGCAGAGTAAATGGCATTGATTGAAGCGGTGAAGGAAGTGATATGGTTGATGGGCTTGATGGATGGTTTGGGAGTCTACCAAGAGAGGTATGATCTTCATTGTGATAGCCAGAGTGCTATGCACTTGGCTAAGAATCAGGTCTTCCATGCTCGTACGAAGCATATCGATGTGAG
This sequence comes from Scilla litardierei, assembly GCA_030789695.1. Classification (NCBI taxonomy): domain Eukaryota; kingdom Viridiplantae; phylum Streptophyta; class Magnoliopsida; order Asparagales; family Asparagaceae; genus Scilla; species Scilla litardierei. The sequence goes on from CM061142.1 coordinate 99,219,835, forward strand.
ATTTCACTCTGTCCATGGCTATATGGGAGAAGAAGAAGACATCAATTTGTTGAAGATCAAAACAGATGACAACTCGGCAGACATGTTGATGAAGGTTGTATTAATAGCCAAGTTCAAACACTATTTGGACTTGCTCAATGTAGTTTCGAGATGATGTCGTGGAGGCCCCAGCTGGGGGGCATTGTGGCTCTGTGGAGGCAGTTGTAGCTTGAAAGAGCATTGAACTCTTCGGATCAAAAATGCGGAGAACACCAGTTGATGCTCTACCAAGGTGATGCAGTGAGGGTCGTTTGACGGATGAAGGCTCGAATCTCGCCAAGGTGGAGATTTGTGAAAATTGGCTCGATTCGACACTGAAGAAGCATCAGCAGAACAGATGAGTTAAATTGTGCAGAGATAACTCGGCCGTGCTTGGATCCGACTTATCTAATTCTGCACAAGTTAGGTACGAGGATGCCCAGCTATTGGTCTTCTACAGCGCAGTTGGTCGATTGGTCGTCAGCTCGTTTGAAGTCCGTGTTCTGATGGTCAGTCGTTCGGTATTGGGTTGTTCGGTCGTAACTCGGTTAAAGTCCGTGTTCGGTCGTTGGGTCGTTTGGTATAGAAAGAAGATCGGTCGGTCGAAAGGAGCCCATTGGGATGCGGCCCACTAGGTGCGGTGGAGGCCCACTAGGGTGCGACACATTAATTGCATAGAGCTGTGATTGGATAGAATGCTGTTAAAGTTGAGATTCTTATCGTTTGGAATTCCTAACCAATGATGACACCTATTGTAACCTAGGGTTTATTATAGGGTCGTAGGCTAGGGTGTTCGATGTGGAACGCATTGAGAGAATTGAAGCAGCCATTTATGAGAGACAACTCTGAGAGATTGTATTGTGAGTTTTTGGAGAGATCTTATGTGCTTCTTCGTTTGTGACGAGAAGATTTGTTTTGTTCTCTCATATCGTAATAAAGCTTATACGTGTTCCCCATTGACCGTTCAACGGCATAAAGGCAATTCTTGTAGTGCTCGATTTGTTTGATTGCTCGTCCTAGTTCCGAGGTTCTTTGGCGATCTGTTTCCGCAGGCGCACAACAGTTTCTTCTCCTCCATTGAAGAGAGACTTGACTTAATTTGATAGGAAGGAAAGAAAGAAATCAAGAAAGGGGTTTGCCTTCTTTATAGAGTCGTGGAGATAGTAAATTAACTTATTTTGAGTCCTGGAGAAATAAGGACTGGTAAGAAATAATCATGGTAAGAATGGGAGGGAAAACAGGAAATCAAATACAAAATCTTATTTCAATAGAGTAACATCACATGTACAAGGGTGGAGCCAGGATTCAAAAGCAGCCCAGGATGAAAAGGTAACTGAACCCTAACCCGGTCTACATAACTATGTCTTCTAGGCAATATCATGATATTTTATGTATCAAAATGAAAAAAATATGTGCATAATGATATGAGGTGCAAGGGCGGAGCCCGAGCTGCAGCCCACCTCAGTACATGCATGGCTCCGCCCCTGCACATGTAGCTGCCCAATTGCATTTGAAATTATGTGCCTAGTTGGATGTAACTTATTTTTTAAAGAATTTTTGTTGTTGCAAACATGTAATCTATAAATTTTTTTGTTTACAAAACTCTATATTAAAGTTTTTAAATTTTTTTTATGGATCCATTTAAGTAATTTTCATACACATTTTCTAAAATAATATTTAAATACTTCATGCACGTAGGATTGAAATGTCTTTTGCATTTATGTGTACATGTTCTTTGTACACATATAACTTTGTATAAATATATGATTCTTTTATGTATAAATCAAAATGAATAGTAACAAAAATAGTTGACAAAGCTTTCATACGGAAGGGATGTGAAAAAATATTTACATTATGATGCAAAAAGTCCATACATGGATAGACGCTGCGTAATGTACAAACCTAGCCTAATGTACAAACCTATGCATACCACCGCCAACACTAGAAATATGGTGAAAGATAGAAAAAAGTAAAGAAAATGAAAAGGATTCTTGAGGATACCAATTATGAAGCTAAAATCTTATCATTTTCTAAATTTCTTATTTAATTCTTTAACATCATGACAACAACAATTCATTTTATTTCTTATCGTGGGCATGTGCCAAAAAACTAGTTCTATGCTACTTATAATTCTAAACAAAATTTCCTTCTATAGATAAGGCAACAAAAGAAATTTCTAATTAATAAAGTTCTAAACACTTAAAGCAAAAACTGTCATTTATACGTAAGGTTACAAAGAGATTGCAAATAAATAAATTTTTTTTAATGGATCTATTTTCTACTTGAATAATCAAATGGAAGCTTGAAACTTTGAACCCATAACAATTCGATTGTGGAATTATTCTGCATCAACCTCTCTTAGTTAGGAATGGCCTAACTTTTTTTGAATTGGCCTAAAAATGATCATCTAAGGAAGCCATTCATTTCGTGCCCGAATCCATAGGAAAAATGGAATCTAGGATGGTAATCCTTTGGATTGGGGCTAACCTAACATGTCTGTAGTAGGATTCTGATTTTTGTGCATCCTTTTATCTCTATGATACATTAATCTTGCAATTGTAACCTACAGTGTACCGATACACTAATGTCCGTGTCATTCTTACATCTCTTTAGTGGGGTACGATTTATAGATTGCTAATATAATATATTTCCCCATTGTTGCTAATGTCTTGTGCAGTTCAACTGTCAGAGTAAAGATTGAAGAATATCTTGTCACCTCATACCATTATTTCTCAGTTTTGGAAACCAATAACTTGTTCCACATTTAATTCCTGAGGATGTTGGTAGTGTTGTTAAATCCTACTTTAGTTAGAATCATGGATTGTAGGTGTAGATCTAAGGGGTAATGGTCAATAAAATTACTTTACTTCCACTGTTGCAAAATTTACATGTCAAAAGATAGAAACCACCAGCCGCAGCCGATATTCTCTGTGATATGTATAAATATGACAATGATATAGAATGAGGAGTAAGTGTTGAATAATGGCATACCTTTCTATTAATGTTAGGAGGTATTTATAGGTTTACAAAAGAATCAATTTGTTACAAATCTGTTAACTAAATAATAACAGAAGAATAAAAAACTGTTAACTAGATTATAACAAAAGAATCAAAATCTGTTAACTAAATAATAACAAAAGAATCGGTCAACCTAAGGAAGATATGAACGAACTAATTTATTTTAGGAGAGAATCCTAGGTGAGATAATTATAATTAAATACATTAATTTAATTCTCTATTATGCCGCCGCAAGTTGGAGCTCCTTGAGGAAAGACCAATCTTGATCACCAAGTCATGAAAACGTGTGCGGGGTAGTGGTTTGGTGAGTACATCTGCTAGTTGATCCGTCGAAGAGACATGCATGACTCTTAAGATGCCATCTTGAACTTGTTCACGAATGAAGTGAAAGTCGAGAGGCACATGTTTCATGCGAGAATGGAAGACCGGATTGGAGCAGAGATTTGTTGCACCCACATTATCACAGTAGATTATTGTCTATTGTGAGGATGTGAAACCAAGTTTGCTAAGAAGAGATGTGATCCATCTTATCTCGGCTGCTGTCGAAACGACAGACTGGTACTCTGCTTCAGTCGAGGAGCGAGCTATTGTTCTTTGCTTCTTTAAGCTCCAGGATATCGGGTTTTGCCCAAGGTAGACAATATAAGCACTAGCGGAGGTGAAGTCGTCTTTATTTCCTGTCCAGTCGGTGTCTGAGTAAGTCTGTGTCCGAGTAAGCGTGTATAGCAAGAGGTGACTGGCGATGTAACATGATGCCATGATCAATGATGCCACACAGATATCGAAGAAGTCGCTTGGCAGCATTCCAGTGTTCGGTATTCGGACGATGCATGTATTTGCGACAGTTGTTGACTACATAGGCAATGTCTGGACGAGTAAGTGAGGTACTGAAGACTGCCAACCACAGCTCGAATTTCAGTTGGGTCAGTTAGTGTCGTCCCAGACTGAAGAGTGAGGATGAGAGAGGTGGCAAGCAGAGTTGCAACTAGTCGAGCATCAGTCATCTTTGTTCGAGCTAGCTAGTCGGCAATGTATCTTCGCTGCAAGAGGAGAAGACCTTGAGGTCGAGGAACAACTTCAACACCAAGGAAGTATTGAAGAGTGCCGAGGTCTTTGAGCGAGAAGCGATGAGCAAGGACCGAGATGAAGTCCTGAGCTGATGTTGCGTTACCTGTGACGATGATGTCGTCAACATAAACAAGTAATATGATAGTTATGCCTTTGTCATTGAGAATGAACAACGAGGTGTCTGCAACTGAGTTCAAGAAGTGAGATGCGAGTAGGAACTGGCAACGTTCATTGTATCAAGCACTAGGAGCCTGGTTGAGACCGTATATCGCCTTTCGCAATCTGCAGACATGGTGATGATTGTCAGTATTAACAAAGCCTCAATGCTAAGCCATGAAGACATCTTCAGTGAGTGTGCCATGGAGAAAGGCTTTGTTGACATCGAGCTGACGAAGATCCCAACCTTGGCTGAGGGCAAGTGAGAGGACAAGACAAACTGCAGTCGATTTTACAACCGGACTAAACGTCTCATGGTAGTCCACTCCTGGCCTTTGGTGAAACCCCTTTGCCACTAAGCGAGCCTTGTACATACAATGGAGCCATCTGGTAAACGTTTAAGTCGAAAAATCCATTTATAACCCACAGTATTTTGCACACCATTGGGAGGTACTAGTTCCAAGTGCCATTTCGAACCAAGGCATCAAACTCCTTGGACATCACCTGTCGCCATTTGCCATCTTTGATTGCCTAAGTTACACATGTGGGTCAATTTTCGTGGCAAGTTGGTCCGAGAGGCTGAGTTTGGTGATTGGTTTGTGGAAGTTGTTTCGGAAACGTGTGAGGATAGGCGAGGTGCGGATCGAGGGTTTTGGTAATGGGTTTTTTGAGGCTTGGTCAAAAACAGGCGGGGGTAAGGTCAAAGGGACATGTGGCGACGTTTGAGAAGCGGGATCATGTATTGGGGTGGGTAGTAGGGGTGGCAAGGTGTTTGTGGGAGTAGGCTGTTGGAAACATCGTTGTCGATGATCTCGTATTTGATGATAACAAACCTGTGTGAACTATTTTAAATGATGGAGTTGATTATGCGAAGAAATACAGAGGACTACCCTTGAATACGAAGGAAAATTGAGTACTTGCAAGGGGATGTCAAAGCAAACAACGACGAAATGAAGTGAAACTCTTCAAGACAGTGAAGAGTATGTCAAAGAACTCTCAGGAATTTTATGGTGAATTTAGGAATATTTTTGGCACATGAAATGTTACGTATACGGGCGAAATACGTGAAGAAACAGAGTTCTTATAAAGTGAATTTAAGATACAGTGTAAGCAAAGGGCTGAGAAAATTCCACAAGGTGAAGAATGGGCTCTGGGAATTTTGGTGATTTTTTTCAGGAATTTACGAATTTTTAGAAGCTAAAATACACTCAAATACGGCTGAAATACGCATGGTTTTTGGATTTGAGCAAATCTCTTGGACACGTGTCATTAGCTCAGCCAATCCCGCATTTTGAAGGCTGATCCGACGGCCAGGATTGTTGCCGACTTGGATATAGGGTCTGGATGCATTTTAAGCGGGGTTTGACCCATTTTAGAGTTCCAAACCCTATAGGACTCTACCATATATAAGTCAATGTATATACCTAGGGTATTTTGCAAATTCCAAGAGCTAGAGACGTCGAAACCACGTGCCTTTTTCTCCTACGCGTTCCTGACGACTTGCCCGACAACCTGAGACAGATAAACTGAAGATCTGAAGCAAAAATCCAGGTGGCTCTTCATAGCTAAATAAGGAGACGATACCACGATCAAACTTGGAACAGAGACAACTTTTTGCACATGCATCCAAATGACGAACGACCAGAACCATTGGGAAGCTGTGCACGCGCAGAAGGACGAGGACATCGCGACATCTCAATCTGAGCGTTCTAAACTCATATTTATCTTTTGATAGTTGCTTTGATCTTTGTAAATCTTATTTTTATAAACTTTTTGTGCAAGCTACTTGTAGTTTGGGGGATTCTCGATGCATGGGATATGATCGAGACATGGTCTAGCTTGTTTGGTTAGTTTAGTTTAGCAAAGGGAGTTGTGAGTCTAGAGAGCTATTAGGCGTGTAGCAAAGGGAGTTGCGAGTTCATAATGTCTTATAGGCGTGGAGAAACTGATTAATCAAAGAGTAGATCTTGGGGGTTGCTGGAGTAGATCAAGGTTCGACCGAACCACGATACATCTTGGTGTGATTGGTTGTCTGCTATTTTCTGTATATTTTTTGACTGCATGTGATTATTTCTGCAAATCATATAATTGCATGTGCTTGCTAGTCTAAATATTTTTTAATTCTGCATTTACCATATTCACCCCCCTCTAGGATGTCTTTCGATCCTAACATAGGCAGAGTGTGAGGTGGGTCTGGAAAGTAAAGGGCGAGAGGCAAGGCTTGTTGTTCTACCATATCCGTTTGTGTGGAGTCGACTGGCGAGGAGCCACTGGAACTAACTTACGATGATGTGTATGAAACCGGGAGATTGACATGTTGTGGGAGCCATGTGTCGCACGTCAAATCATCAGGACGGGCGAGATGTGGATCGACTTTAGACATGTGAAACTCAGACTCAATAAATCGAACATGACGCGAGATGAAGATCTTTTGAGTACGTGGATCAAAACACAGATAAGCTCTCTGAGTGAGGGAGTAACCAAGAAAGACAGATAACATAGAGCAACTGGCAAGTTTGTGAGGAGAGTATGGACGAAGCCAAGAATAGCACTAACAGCCAAAGGCTCGAAGCTTGGAGTAGTTGGGTGGCGACTCGAAGAGTTTATGGTAGGGAGAGGTCATATGGAGAGTGGACGTGGAAAGACGATTTATGAGATATGCGGCAGTGGAGAAGGCATATGACCAGAAGGTGAGTGGTAATGAAGCTTTAGAAAGAAGATAAAGACATGTTTCAAAAATATGGCGATGTCTACGTTCGGAGAAGCCATTATGTTCTGGAGTGTGAGGTGGCGAGGTGAGGTGCGAGATGCTATGTGTGGATAAGTATGTGGCGAGTCCAATGGATTTGGAGAGACCCATGTATTCCCCCCATTGTCAGAGTAGAATGTGACTTGTCCTCTTGAAGAAGTTTTTAACAAGAGCTTTGAAGCGAGGAAAAATAGTGGCAACATCAAATTTACGCTTGAGGGGATAAAGCCATATGTTGAGGGGGTAAAGCCATATGTAGTGCGTGAAGTGATCCACATAAATGACATAGTACTTATAACCATCAACAGAATAGATAGGCGAGGTCCACACATCAAAATAAATAATTTGGAAGAGGGTAAGTAGATACAATAGATGATTGGAAAAAAGACAATTTATGACTTTTGTTGTAGAAACAGTCTTTGCAATGGAAATTCTTGGGACTAGAGAAATCTAGGTAATTTATGACTTTTGTTGCAGAAACAGTCTTTGCAATGGAAATTCTTGGGACTAGAGAAATCTAAAGGTAAACCAAACTTAGAGACTATATAACATTGAGTTGACTTGGATGGGTGACCAAGACGATGATGCCAGTCACATGAAGACACTTTGGTACTGGCGAAGGCCGAAGGGTGAGAAGCGACGTGCGAAACCGGCAATTCATACACACCACCTTTAGGCTGTTTTTGTAGCAGTGTTGCACCTGTCAGTAGATCCTTCACACGAAAAGATGGTAAGAACTCGATCAACGTGTTATTGGTTTTGCAAAATTGAGATATGGAGATCATGTTTCTTTTCATGGCGGGAACAAATGAAACAACATGTAATTGAAAAGTGTGAGAGTGTGTTTTAATAGAAGGAAAACCAGTTTTGGAAATGTGTAACCCAATACTATTGTCGATTTCGATACTGTCAGACCCGTCATATAGAGCATGAAACGAGAGGTTACCGAGGTCAGCAGTGACATGATGAGAGGCACCACTGTCGAGAAGTCTGGTCGGGGTCTCGGCACCTGATGCTGTGGCAACATGCGCGTTTGGTTGCCACTGAGATCCAGTGGGCGAGCACCTGATGCTATGGCAACATGCGCCTTTGGTTACCACTGAGATCCAGTGGGCGAGTAGCGAGTAGCGCCATGCGATGGGGCGGGTACTAGCTGAAAGATGGGACACTAAGTGACAGTATGGCCCTGTTGGCGGCATCATTGACACTTGCCGAGATAAGGCCTCTGTTGGCGAGTCGTGGCAAGCAGAGGCTGAGATGGATGTTATCGAGGAGCAGAGTGTGGAGGTTGCATCTGGTTTGACGAGGAGTGGTGTGAACTATTGTACCTGGTCGACATAGCGTTTGCCGTGGTATGATGCAAGAGGGAAGCAAATTGCGATTGCTGAAGAGTCAGTTCCATGTTGATGAGTTTCTCATGAAGCTCATCAAATGAGATGGGGGTGTCCATACCTTCCATTATATCAGCAATATGTCGATATTCATCATCGACACCCTCTACGATCTTCTCAATGATGCTTCATGGTCCATCGGTTTGTCGAGTGCAACAAGTTGATCAGTTCGGCACTTGACGTATTGAATGTAGTCAGAGATGGATTGGGAGCCCTTCATGGTTCTCTTGATCTGGTCCTTGATTTGCTTTATGTGACCATGAGTTGGACGAGCATAGGTGTGGAAAAGTGTTTTCCATGCATCGTGAGAGGTGGCCGATTGTTGGATTAGCGGAATGAGAGAGGAGGAGATGGAACCGACAAGGGCACCAAACAGTAGTTTGTCTCGTCGAATCCATGATAGAATATCTGGGTTGTGAGCTTCAATGTTGTTGGTAGTGATGGTACAAAGAGGACATGGATGAGAGCCGTCAATGTATTTGTAGAGGTCATAGCTGATGAGAATGGCCTCAATAAGGAGTTTCCAGGCGATGTAATTTGTGTAGGTCAATTTGATGATGGATTAATGGGAGATATGTTTAAGAGGTGAAGGTTTTGAGTTGGATTTTCTGGGTTGTGGATGGCGATAATCTGAGGATCAGTGGCCATGGTGATGTTGGAAGCTAGGATTGGTGTAAGAGTGGTGAGAGAGGTTTAGGACCGACATCAGAGATCTGATACCATATAAAATGAGGAGAAAGTGTTGAATAATGGCATACCTTTTCATTAATGTTAGGAGGTATTTATATGTTTACAAATGAATCAATTTGTTACAAAACTGTTAACTAAATAATAACAAAAGAATCGAAAGCTGTTAACTAAATAATAACAAAAGAATCGGTCAACCTAAGGAAGATATGAACAAACTAATCTATTTTAGGGGAGAATCCTAGGTGAGATAATTTTAATTAAATACATTAATTTAATTCTCTATTAAAGGAAGCTTCCTTGTAACATGCTTCAAGAAGATTGCGAGTTGCAAGGGAGCATCATGCATTTTTTAGCATTTTAAACATCAAATGATGCTGTCATTAAGCATATCCCTGTCTTCTACGACCTGGTCTTGACAAGGTGTTAGGAACTAACAAAGGTGCGATTTTCATTAGAAAACAAATAGCAAAGAACTAGATAATTGAGCACAAAAGAGGTGTGCTCTTCTCCCAAGACGCTGAAGAGGACGTCCGCACTCGTCTACCTATGGAATCACACAATAACAATCATCAAAATAGCATAGGAAAACTAGAGAAGGCTACCCCCTATTTATAATAGAAACTAGGGCAATAGGGGGGCATGCGGCCAAGCAAAGGGGGCTGCGGAAAGGGCAAGAGGGGGAGGGCAAGAGGGGGAGGGCTGCGGCAAAGGGCAAGAGGGGAAGAGGGGGATGGCAAAGGGCAAGAGGGGGAGGGCTGCGGCAAAGCAAACGGGGCTGCGGCTAAGGCCTGTGCACGCGCGCTAGGCTTCCTGCGGGTGTAAACCTGTAGGGCTTGTTGGGCCGCAGGCCCATCAATACCCCCAAAGAGCCACCTTGTCCTCAAGGTGGAAGTCTGGAAAGCGCACCACCATATCATCCTTGTCCTCCCACGTGCTTTCGTGCTCTGGTAAGCCTCTCCACTGCAATAGCACCTGCCTCCCGCATGTGTCGCTATGTCGAACCCCTTTCAGCAACTCGGGCTCCATCCTCACCTCCCTATCAACAGTAAGGGTCCCTGGTAATGTTGGGGAAGAGGTCTGGTTGCCAATGGCCTGGCGCAACTGTGAGACATGTAAGACTGGATGAATGGTAGACCTGGGGCAAGCGTAATCTGTAGGCCACCGGTCCCACGGTCGCCTCGACCTCGAAAGGCCTAAAATAACGCGGTGCCAACTTTTCATTACTCCTATGAGCTACCGACTTCTGCCTGTAGGGTCGCAGTTTCAGATATACCATGTCTCCAACCTCAAAGTGTATGTCGGGACGGTGAAGGTCTGCCCGTGCCTTCATTACCTGCTGAGCCCTCGTCAAATGGAGCTTCAGCTCCTCTAGAATCCGGTCCCTCTCTGCCAGGTACTGCTTTACATCAGACACGGGAGTCGTCTCATGACCATAATGGAGTAAGTGCGGAGGATCTCTGCCATACAAAATCCTGAAAGGTGTAGTCTGCGCTGCCGTGTGATATGAAGTGTTGTACCAGTATTCCGTCCACGGTAGCTAACGTGCCCACTCCTTAGGATTCTCTGAAATGAAGCATCGCAGGTAATTCTTCACATTCATATTTACCACCTCCGTTTGGGGATGGTAGGCAGTGCTCCGCTTCAAGGCCGTCCCATGCAGTCTGAAAAGCTCATGCCAAAATTTGCTCTGGAATACCTTGTCTCGGTCCGAGACTATGTACTTTGGCGGGCCATGCAAACGAATGACCTCTCTCACAAAAACCTCCGCCACTGAAACTGCGCTGTAAGGATGCCTAAGCGGGACAAAATGTGCATATTTGCTGAGGCGGTCTACCACAACAAAAATGACGCTGTATCCACTCGACTTTGGCAATCCATCGATGAAGTCCATAGAGAGGTCCTCCCAAACTCTGTCTGGTAAGGATTGCGGCTGTAGTAGCCCCCGGAGACATAGCCTGATACTTGTGACGCTGGCACACGTCACACTCCGCAACCATCCTGGCCACCACCTTCTTCAGCCCCTTCCAGTAGACCTCCCGTGATAGTCGCTGTAGGTTTTGAGGACCACAGAATGTCCTCCAATAGCACTGCCGTGGAACTCCCTGAATATGGCCGGTATAAATGTAGAAGTCCTCGGTATCACAAGCCTCACCCAGTAAAGTAGCCGTCCATCCTGAAGAGAATACACCGGGTACTCAGTCGATCCATGCAGAAGGGCCTCTCGTATAGCTGCCAACTCCGGGTCCTGCTCCACCTCCTGCTGTAATGGGCCCCAATCCTCGAGGATAGATACGGTAAGTGTCGCCAACTCTGCCTCTTCCTTTCGCCGGGATAACGCATCAGCTGCCTTGTTCTCCAGCCCCGGGCGGTACTCAATGTCGAAGCTGTACCCCATCAACTTTCGCAGCTACTTCTGATGTTCCTCCGCTACCATCTGCTGCTCTAACATGTACTTCAGGCTCCACTGAGCCGTGCGAACTATGAAGCTCCGGCCCAACAAATATGGTCTCCACTTCTGTATGGACAACACTATCGCCATCAGCTCCCTCTCATAGACCAATCGCAATCGGGCCCTCGCGGTCAACACCTGGCTGTAGTATGCTATAGGCTGCTGCTCCTGCATCAATACTGCTCCGATCCCATGTCCTGATGCATCTGCCTCTACTACGAATGGTCTGGAGAAGTCAGGCAACGCCAATACGGGCACAATGGTCATTGCCCTTTTCAGGGCCTCAAATGCGGTCGTCGCCTCCCCCCAATGGAACTGATACTTCTTCAATAACTCCGTCAATGGCCAGGAAATCGTCCCATAACCCTCCACGAATCTGCGGTAGTAACCTGTAAGCCCCAGGAAGCCCTGTAGTCCTCTGAGCGTAGTGGGGCGCGGCCAGTCTAGTATGGCTGCTATCTTTGCTCTATCTGCGGCCACCCCTCCTGCTGATACCACGTGCCTCAGATACTCCACCTGCGGCTGGCCGAAAAGACACTTCTTTTTGTTCACATATAACTGGTGGTACTGCAGCTCCTGAAATACTACCTGCAGGTGGTCCAAATGCTCCTCCAGAGTACGAATGTACACCATAATATCATCGAAGAAAACCAATACAAATCGTCTGAGATAGGGACGAAATACCTTATTCATACGTGCCTGGAAAGTGGCAGGTGCGTTGGTCAACCCGAAGGGCATGACCAGAAACTCATACTGGCCCTCATGCGTCTTGAACGCCATCTTGGGCACATCCTCCCTCCGCATCCTAATCTGGTGGTAGCCTGACTTACGATCTATCTTGCTGAACCAGGCTGTCCCGTGTAGCTCGTCCAGGAGCTCATCGATCACAGGTATAGGGAATTTATCCGGGACCGTCTCCTTGTTCAGCACCCTGTAGTCCACGCAGAACCGCCAGCTATCATCCTTCTTTACGAGCAATACTGGGCTGGAGAAGGGGCTCACACTCGGCTGAATCACCCCCCGCCTGCACCACCTCTGACACCATTCTCTCTATCTCGTCATTCTGATGCTGGGGTATCGGTAGGGCCGCACGCTAATGGGGGACTCTCTCGTAGGACAATGGCGTGCTCGTGATCCCGTGGTGGTGGAAGATCCCGAGGCTCCTGGAAGATCTCCTCAAACTGCTCCATCAGCTACTGCACCTCTCCTGGAATTGGCTGCTCGGTGCTGGTCTCTGCTCCTCCCTCACATGTCAAAGAGTACAACTCTACTAAATAGCCTCCTCCCTCTGTCTGGATGGTCCTAACCATGGTCTTCAGAGAGACCAAAACCCTGCAGAGGCTGGGGTCTCCCTGGAGTATCACTGCTCTCCCCACCTCCTGAAACTCCATCCACAGTAGCTTCCAATTTATGGTCATCTCTCCTAATGTCTGTAGCCAGGTAATGCCTAGAATGACGTCGGTGCTCCCCAGGTCCAGAGGTAAAAAGTCTGCAATAATCTGTATTCCCTGCATGGTCAGTACCAGTCCCCTGCAAACTCCCCGGCTGCTCTCCTTCTTCCCCGTCCCCATCATCACACTGAAGCTGCCGCAGTCTGTCAGCTGAAGCCCCTGCTGTTCCACCACTCTCATGGAAATGAAATTGTGGGTAGCCCTACTATCAATAAGCACAGTCACCTCCTAGTCACCGATCTCCCTCCTCAGCTTCATAGTATGGTTCGGTGTGAACCCTACCATGGAGTTGAGGGACACCTCCGCCACGTCCAACTGCTGGCTCTCAAGCTCCTCCTCTGCCTCAGCTGCTTCCTTCTCTACATCAGCCTCGTCGTCGTCCTCCAACAGAATCACCTGAAGCTTGCGCACCGGGCACCGATGGCCTGGTGAGAATTGCTCATCGCACCTGAAACATAATCCCTTCTGCCTCTTTTCCCGCATCTCAGCGTCTGTCATGCGCCTGAACTGCCCCCCTAGCCACTGGTGCACTGCTCTTCTCCCCAGTCTTCTCCCTACTCGTCTGGGCCGCCACCGCAGGGGTACCTGCTCCTCCAGCCCCAGACGGGGCGCCTCTCGATGTCTGACTACTGTAGCCGCTCCTGACCCGCCTATCATCGGCCTGCGCATTCTATGACCTCCGAAAGCCCCCTGGGCTTGTAGGGCCTCATTGCGATGCGGAGGCTGGGTCACAGCCCCTTCAAGAAAGTTCCCTTCAGTAACTCATCAGACACGCCATGTACTCGTCCTGCCAGTGTCTCAAATCTCTCGATGTATTTCCGCACCGGCCCCTCCTGCCCGAGGGCGTACAGGCTACAGCTGCTCGTGTAGGTTCTCCAGGCGGGGTCTCTAAACTTCTCCAACACCAGGTCCTTCAGCTCCTGATCTGCTGTCTCCACTCCTTCCACTGGAACCACCCCAAGGCTCTCCCCTGCATGCAGATGGCCGCCGCCTCCAGCTTCTGTGCTTCGGACATGTGGTGTGCTGCAAAGTATCTCTCTGCTGTGAACAGCCAGGCGTGTGGATCCTCTCCTGAAAATAGCGGCATCGTCAGCTTCCGCACCCTGCACTCTCCCCCAAAGTGCCCCTGCTCGGACCTCTCCTCATCTCTGTGATGCGGACGGTAATGCTGTCTCCTCTCGTCCTGAGTCTCGTATCGTCTAGGTGGCCCTCCTCCGCGACCCCCGTAGTCTCCACGGTAATCTCCTCGCCGGCCCTCAAAATCGTCCCAACCTGCGTCATCGCCGAACTCCGCCTCGTAGCCAGCCCGACCGTCAGAATAATAATCTCTCCCGCGTCCGTCGCCGTAGAATGGGTCCTCCGCTGCTGGTCGACGTCTCGAAGGGTCGAAAAATCCTCCCGAAAGCTGTTCGCGACCCTCCACAGCCGCTGTCCGCTGCCCGGGGGGTCGAAAAACCCCCGGGGGTCTGTCCGTGGCCGTCGCCTCCCCTGCGGTTGCCGGGGGTCCCACCCTTTTTGCACGCTGGCAGGGGCCTGCCGGCCTTCAGAATTGCCCGGTGGGCCCCTGCGGCCTTCGGCTGCTGTCGGCAGACCCTGCCGGCCTTTCGGTAGGGTCACCTGACCTTGGCGGGCCCCGGTAGGGTCCCGCCGCCCCTACCGGGGCTCGCAAATGGCGGGGGGAGGCCCCCCTCCCTTTTCCCGTAGCGGCCGCCCCCCAGTGGTCGTGGGGGGTCGGCCGCCCTTCCTCGAGGCCGCGCGACTCCCACGATGGGCGGCTAGGGCTGCCGACTTCCCTTTGGCTCTCGACCGCCTTGCGCCGCACCTCCTCGTGGTAGTCGACCCTCCATGGCTCCTCGTCGTCTTCCTTTTCCAATTCCTCCACGAAATAGGGTTGATTTTAGGTGAAATTCTCCTCTTTTTCCTTCTCCTTCAAAGGTGCCGCTTTTGGGTGGGATTAGGGTTTCCTTCCACTTTGTTGTTTATCGCCAATTGATTTATGGCTCCCATCAATTGCGCGAATTGATCGTCGTGCTTTGCTTGATTTGACGTCAATTGGGAGATGGAGGTGGTTAATTTAGCCATGGATTCCTCGTTTCCGGCCAACGATTTCTTGATCGCCTCGATTTCGCTCGTGAACTTTGCCTCCAAAGCTTCAACTTTGTCGTGTGATCTTGTAGAAGCTGTTATGGATCATCACGTGCTCCGATACCAAATTGTTAGAAACTAACAAAGATGAGATTTTTATTAGAAAACAAATAGCAAAGAACTAGATAATTGAGCACAAAAGAGGTGTGCTCTCCTCCCAAGACGCCGAAGAGGACGTCCGCACTCGTCTACTTTTGAAATCACACAATAACAATCATCAAAATAGCATAGGAAAACAAGAGAAGGCTACCCCCCTATTTAAAATAGAAACTAGGGCAAGTGGGTGGGGGGGGGGGGGGGGGGGGGGGGGGGGGGCATGCGGCCAAGCAAAGGGGGCTGCGGCTACGGCAAGAGGGGGAGGGCTGCGGCAAAGCAAATGGGGCTGCGGCTAAGGCCTGTGCGCGCGCGCTGGGCTTCTTGCGGGTGTAAACCCGCAGGGGTTGTTGGGCCGCAAGCCCATCACAAGGCATGGAAGTTCCGATTGGTGACTCATCAGGTGGAAGTTAACGAATCCAAATCAATGGTGAAGTTGCAGTTGAAGAAAGTTTGTTGCATGTGCGTTGCTTCTGAATATGTCGGAAGGAGGAAAAACTAAATATCTTAAAATACGCTGCACAGTGTCAACATCCTGGTATCTTTGCCAAAGAACTGGCAAACCGGCTGATGCTTATACCTAACGAGCACCATGGGATGACTTATTGGCTGCTCCAAGCAGTCACGAAATTTATGGAATGGGGATATCTGAGCTGTGTTTGTTAGAGCATCTATTGATCCTAGAATATCATCTGGGTGTAATAGCGATATTTAGACTGCTTTGTTAGTTGACTTGTTTATTTTCTTCCTTTGTACGTCAATCTGACAGATCGAGGGGATGTAATTTCAGAATATGATATTCTTACTGACTAGTCTGAGAGTAGACTTTGCTTTGTTTTGCATATATTGCCAGCAACTTTTTGATTCATTTATTTTGGAGGATTTTTTTATATCATAATCCTTCTTGTCTTGCAAATATTTGTGGAGGATACTGAGAAGCAAGCCACAAAGTAAATGATTGCTGAGGTTCATAATAAACTCATGCGTTGTGTCCTGTGGTGTGATACTGGAACTTTATTTATACGTTTAGTTATTTATTTATCTGGTTTCCTAATTTGTTATTTGCCCAATTTTGTCTTCTGCTTTTCCCAAAATAGTGGGAGAGATTCCGTGGGCTTTACTGCTTTGCTTCTAAAAGTTTTCTGGTAACCATCCAGCAGTGTATTGAATAGAACTCCATCGGTCTTGCATAGTGATTGAATCAATCTAACCTCTGTTGCTGTGATGCGGGTGTTTGCTGCCTGTAGGAAAGAGAGAGCAAATGTTTTGAAAAGATCTTTTCCCGCTTGTATTGAAGTTCGAGAGTAAGTTGCTGCCGCATATCAAGGTCAGAAAACTTCAGCTGTATTTTTTCAGAGGGTAGCTTGCTCAAGGTATGTTCTTTGTCATCTTAAATAATAAGCACGTGTTGATGTTTTTTTCCCTCTTGTGAGTTTAAAAATTCAGGCTTATATATTATCGACAGAAACCCCAGAATAAAGTTTTAAAGCTCTTTGAGAAGTAGTTTTATTCACCAATTTACTGTTGTGGATATAGAAATGTCAGTGTCAGGATAAGATATTCTTAATTTCAGGGCTGCTGTCAAAAGGCCACGTTTATTACTTTGGCTGAAAAGCGCAGGCCCAATTCAAACAGGACAAACCCCAAAACTTTTCTCTTCTTCCATTTGAATCTCTTCAGCACACTCCCTTCTCTTAAACTGCTAAAATAAACAAAGCTCCTTGCCTGTCAAATGACCACATCCTAATTTAAAATCTCGTCATCTCTAACCTCGGTGTACGGTAGATCACATCAGCCATGGCCTTGGCTCTGCGCCGTATGCCCTCACCTTTTACCCTTCCCCTTTCCCGCCCATTCTCCACTACACTGAGCCAATCCACACCATTGAAGCCTCGGTTTTGTTTGCTGCACACGTATGCGAACCTCCGCCATCCTCCATCTCAACCACACATTCTGAGATCCTCTCCTTCCGCTCTATGATTGTCATGCACCGTATGGAGCTTGCTGCCGCTTCTCTCTACAAATCCAATCTGATCCGTGAATTCTGGCACTTGTATGACATCCCGGAAGCCAGATTTGTTGGCATGGAATCTGCA
Organism: Scilla litardierei; assembly: GCA_030789695.1. NCBI lineage: Eukaryota > Viridiplantae > Streptophyta > Magnoliopsida > Asparagales > Asparagaceae > Scilla > Scilla litardierei. Next base: position 99,237,159 of record CM061142.1, read on the forward strand.
ATCGCTAAGAAAGATTCTATTGTTACTGTCTTCCATGATCACTGCATATTTCTTGGCAGCGGCGGGTTGCTTTTTGAGTGCTTTGCTGAGCTAATGGGGAGGAAGGCTGGTTGTTCGCAGGGGAAAGAAGTGTCGAAGCATTTCTATAAGGAAGATGGGAATTTTTTACGGAGGGCATGGCAGTGTTGGTGCTCAGATACCATTAGGGTGTGGGATTGCTTTGGGGCCAGTAAGTAAATGAAGGATGTGAATGTGACGTTTACAGTGTATGGAGATGGGGCCGCGAATCAGGAGCAGCTCTTTGAGGCACTGAATATGGCGGCATTGTCTGATCTGCCGGTGATCTTTGTCTGCGAGAATAATTAGTGTGAGTGCTGGTTCATGGTTCTTTGCTTTCCTTCTCTCCCTATCTCCTTTCCTTTCTCCTTTTTTTCCATTCAATTGAAGATTTTTTTGTACTGGTTGCTGACATGCAGATGTAATGGGAACGACAATTTGGAGGTCCACAAAGAATCCGGCATATTACAAGCGTGATGATTATGTTCCAGGTTTGAAGGCTGTAATTTCGATTCTTTTGTCTGCATCAATTTTGTTGGGTTTGTGTTTTCGTTTGGTTTCTTGATTGTATTATGAAAAAATATGCATTTTATTTGTTGTTGAAAATTTTATCATGTTCAGCATTGTCCCCAATTGAAAAAAAAGCTTGGTGGAGCTGCTGGGTTTGGTTATTTCTTCCATAGCTGGAAAATCAATTGATGACTGACCAATAAGAAAAATCAATTTATTCAGGTGGAACGTACTTGATAACTGGGAAGATAATATAGAACTAGGATCAACTCTGGGATCCAGGATGCTTCGGACGAAGTGGCCGTAGACTGTTCACAACATCTCTGGACCATTTCCTCAGAAGACATCTTCTGTGAACTGGTCAGGTTTTCAGAATTTGTTCTAAACACATGCCATATATGTTCTAGTATTTTCTCTTTTATAGTTATATAGGTTTCTTTCGTTGCTTGAGAACTTGAATATCCTTACAACATTATTCTCCATTTGAGATGTATTGGTTATGTTGTTGAATATACATTAGAAGAGGACACATCAGGAAATGTCTAGAACCGTGTAAAATGCTTTTACGTTTTCCTGAAGAAATCTAGTAAAGCTAATACTCTGAAACATAATTTTGGTTTCCTTTTAGCTTAGTGTGGTGACATTCTTCTAGGCTGTACTAATCATCCTTTAGGCCGTGTTTGGTTGCATGGAAAAGGAAAGAAAGAAAAGTGAAATGAAAAGGAAATAGAAAGAAAAAGAAAAGGAAAAGGAAACCGATTTTCTTTTTTATGTTTGGTTAGTGAGGAAAATTGTAAAGAAAATTAAAAGGAAAATGGTAACGAAAATGATTTCTCATGTTTGGTTGCTTTGAAAATGAAAAGGAAAACTAGAAAGAAAATATGATTTTATTTATAATTAATATTTTAAAGGGTCTCATTTTTCTATTAAACTCAATCCAAAACCATTCTTCTGAAATAAAAAATGAGCAATAACAAAAAGATAATTTTTGTTGTCGATAAAATTTTTGGCTCAGAAAAGGGAAGAAAATTTTTGGGAAAGAAAACGGTCTCCTTCCGATTTGGGAGAGAAAAGTAGAGAGAAAAATTCTATATGTTTTTTCTTTCATTTTCCCTCTCACTTTCTTTCCTTTTACTTTTCTATACAACCAAACAATGGAAATTAACTTTCCCATCACTTTTCTTTCCTTTTCTTTTCTTTTCATTGCAACCAAACACAGCCTTAGAGGTGCAACTTCATGTTTGATGGTAATTGTGGATGGTGTTCACCATTGTATTCTCAACTATATTGCTCTAACATTGTACCTACTCAGCTTAGCGTTTGATATGCTTGCCAAAATTTGGTTACTCCCATAATATTTCTTTGTCTAAAACCCTTTTTTTGCACAGTTTGATGCCATGAAATAAAAATATTTTTAGCAGGTTACAAGACTGTGAAAGACACTTTAAATTACTGCTACGTCTTCGGGGTCAGGTAACATATCTATATCTATGGTTTTTTATGAACATGTCATTGTTATCAGCTTTCATGAACGCAAAAGCGAAATTCATGGCATTGTGGAGTGTCATAGGTTTGGCTTTTAAACATCTGCATTTACTTCTAACCGTTCCATGCAAACCCTGCCCTGGACCTATTACAGAGATTACGGAATTTAAGGAAATAGCTTATGTTCTTTGGTCAATAATTGTTTTGAATTTTAAACTGGTTATTTCCTTAATTATTTTGCACTATTTGTCAAACATTTTATGCAAACTAAATATATTTCAGATTCTACTGGTATAATGAATGCATGGCTGTTAGTGGCAAATTACCTCTCTGGTTTTCCATCATGGGAACGGTGTGAAGTATAAAGATCTCATGACCTACTTTTTTCCCACCTCAGCGTATCGTCGGACGGGACAATACAAGGAATATACTGTTTGAGAATTTGCCTTCCAGTCCCCATGTCTTAGATGAGTCATATGACCTTAGTCAGGATGTCCCCTGTGTGAGCATTCACAAAAACCTTGGGTCCTGCTAAATACACCGAATAGGATGAGGTGTATTTATGTTTTTTTTTGCCATTTTGACTAAACTGTTACGTCAGAAATGATGGATGTGACACTCTGATGTAAATGTTTTGCCAAAATGACAAAGAAACTAAATACACCTCATTCTCTTTTCATTCTCTTTTGGTGTATTTAGCAAGTATCAAAACTTTTTGTCTTTACCGTGTACCACAACTTAATCTTTATGGGGTAATGATAAACTAGCTACAGAGAGTGACAGTCGCACAAAATGTGACTGTGACTGTTGTGACTGACTGCAGTTCTAGCCGCATGGCCCACTGGTACAATTCTAGCACTTGGGAAATTGTAATCAGGTATATGTCGGATGGCAAAATATCAGAAGCTGGCATACACTTGGACCAGAATGTTCGAAAAAAAAAAACCAGCTGCTTTGGAAAAAATACTGTAAAATAACGTAAACACTCTCCCAAAGTTTCACAAAACTACCCTTCATCAGCAAACTGTTATGTGAACACTTGTATTAGTATCCAACTTTTAAAATCCAAAAAGTTACATGTGTGAGCCATGTCTGCTTTAAATAAATATAAAGATAATAAGTTGAGCACTTTAGAGCCAACTGTCTCTAATATATATATAAATGATCTTAACCAAACATGTATTATGTCAACAAAGATTAAATTGTTGGATCGTTAATCTAACGTTGGGTTATATGTAAAATAATTATGTAATGCGGGCTGTCAAATTAAGTTAAGCCCAATAAAGTGATCTAATCAATTGAACGGGTTTTAATATATCTGTTAAGGTGTGTGCCTTTAATATGTAGAGACTAATGAGCTTTTTGTTTTAATGATGGGCTAAATCAGAAACCCAATATGCATTAGGAATTTTGCATATATATAGGTGGTCATGGTCCACAGATCGCATGAACGAAGAGCTGTCTTTTCTGCATCCTATCGACAGATTAGAGCTGGAAAAAAAGCTAAAGGATTTCTCTCAGATATTTGTGTAGATCTGGAAGGCCAACCACGCGGATGTACAAATCTAGGCGCTATGGATTCTGGGATGCTTTCGCTTTCAGTTTCAGTTCATTTCTCGTAGATCTGACATGTAATACTAGATTATTCAATTATGGTTTTGTGTAGAATAATTTAGATCAGACCTCAACAAGTGGTATCAGAGCCACATCATGTTAGATCTGTGAGATCATTAATTTTTTGGATTTTTGTGTAATATTTTGCATAAAAATGATTTTTTTGGGTTTTTTGGGTTAAATTTTTCCTTAAAATTTTTTTGGTGCACTTGAGGGGCGACCCACATGAAGACATGCTGGCAGGGGGGTACATCCGCCGCCAAACCCCTTTAGGGTTTCTTTATTTTCTCTAAAATAATATTGAGGGGGCGACGGCGGGTGGCTGGCGGACCCCCAAGAGGGGCGGTTGTTATCGGTTGACGGCCCCCACAGCGCCAGCGGCCCGATGACTTGAAGAGAGGGGGCGACGGTCGCAGCCGCCGCAGCCCTAGCTAGGGTTTCTTAGGTTTTTTTAAAAATTCTTTTCCGATGGAGGGGCGTCAGCCTTCGGTCGCTGAACCTAAAGGGGAGCCGTCGCCACGCCCCAAATAAAATCCTAACCCCCATATGGTTTCAACCTGTTGAGTATTGGACTTCTCCCTACTTGGTGTTAATGATGAGCAAACATAAATACTTGTGACTAATCCCCTATTTGCAGTTAATCCATTGCCCATGCATGTCATGAAGATCTATTAGCAATGGATGATACTCAAAGATCATTGAAAGCAAAGGAAGTGGATTGGATGATCATAGATGGTGATTGATACTCCGAGAAGACTTCAAGCTCATGCGTTGGAAAGAAGAGAGAGTTTTACAAGTGTAATTTTCTTGTTTCTCTTCTAGTATGTAGCTTAGAAGTAGAACTTTGTTGGAGCACACACATCTTTATTTCAGTCTTAGAATTTCTTCAGATCAACTTTCCTTAGGCTTCAATTCATTTCTATCTAGACTGTGATGATATAATCTTTACAGTCGACTATTGAACGCTTTACAGTCGACTGTGTTTTGTTCTATAGTCGCCTGTTATGTAAAATCTTTATCAGTCTAGTTTTGGGCTTATTAGCTTTAACTCCTTCAGGCGACTGCTATACATTTCACAGGCGCCTGTCCAAGTGACATTCGACTGTGTTTTGTCAATCAGTCGCATGTCTATCCTAAGCCCAAATTGTTCTCTATTATGATCTGGCCAGTCGACTGTTCAATGACACAGTCGACTGTCAATGCTTCAACAATCGTCTGTCTTTGAGCCTCTTTGATGACTCAACTCTCTGGAAAATGTCAGGGTCTTGACAATCGTCTGTAGAAGGAATTACTGTCGCCTGTTTAGTTTAACAGTCGACTGTCTTCTCTTCATCAGTCGCATGTCCTGTATTCCCAGACTTTTCTCAGATTTCCTCAACTTACCCAGCTTATGGCCAGTCGCCTGTTGTAGGATTTACAGTCGCCTGTTGGTTTAACAGTCGACTGTCCATGCCTCATCAGTCGACTGTCCACGTGGTAAGTTACCGTTATGAATTCTCACCTACCCTCTGTCACTGTGCAACAGTCGACTGTGAGTTATTTAACAGTCAACTGTCGCGGACGCATATTCTATTCGTTGAGTTTTTCCTCACTGATTTCAAAGGGGGTTTTGGTGATTCAGTTTGTAGGGTTTGAGAAACCTATAAAAGGAGCCTCTACTGTTCCATTGAGAGGTTACTCATTCATTCAAGGTTCATTTGCTAAATCACTCAAGCTTTCTTTCTCTCAAGATAAAAGCTCTCAAATCCAATCTTCCATCTCTTGCTCTCCAACCTAGAATCAAAGTGAAATCTTCTAGGCATTTGGTGCAGTCAAGAGAAAGGGCTTTCCTCTCTTCCAAGAGAGTCTTTCAACACACACCACACTTCTCCTTCAAGTTCTATTTCAGGGCATAGGTGATTGTAAGTGTTGCTTATTTTCATATTTCATAACTCTCGTTACTCTTAGGTTGTAAGTGTGGTTTGCTTGCTCCCATGTTGTGGGAGTCTGATCGCTCCGGGATGTGACCCAAAGAACAGTTGTAGTTTTACCGCAAGTGCACGGTGTAGCAGCGAGCGGTATATCGAACACAGGGAGGACGAATGACCGTGCTTGCTCCAAATCAACCTGGCTACTTAAGAGAGAAATTTGCCTTTGGCGATCCTGTCACAATCGTCAGACAAATGTGCGAAATATCAAATCAAATAAAGGACGTCTAGGGAATGGGGAATCCCCACTACTCACCGTATCTCATACATGTGGGTTATTGGTATCAAAATTGCTTGAATGAGAATTTGGATGAACTAGTTGCAACTGAATGTAGAACCAAGCTCACGCTCTCGCGCTGTTGCCGGTCTATAGCTATCCTAGGTTCGGGTCCAATCTCTTGCAAACCCTAGCCTAGGAAAGCTAGCATTAGGATCAACATCATCGTCCAATCGCGCATCGAGCCCAATCTCTTGCAAACTCGGTCCACGATCTAGATTGTGATAGTTCCTACCCGTCCAATCTCTTGCAAACGAGCATCGGCATGGAATTGCAACCGGAAATCCTAGTATCGGTCCAATCTCTTGCAAACCGATACTACGGAAATTCGATTCCAACCCAATTCGGATTTCTAGGGTTTCCTATCGAATTGGGATCCAATCTCTTGCAAATCCCAATTGATATGAATACCTAGCCATCCGTAGTAAATTGATCACAATCTAATCCCTAATAACAATTCTAGCACAATTTCTACCAATTCATCACAAATATGAAATATGGCTTGTAGGGTTCATCCCCACGCCCCAAGACGTGGAGACTACTCACAATTCATAGCGAGATCACAAAAATAATCAATGAAATAAGCAATGAAATTCATCACAATATTGAGATAAGCAATAAAAATAGAATTTTTAAGGAAAAGAGATGCAAACCAATGGAGTTCTTCAATTAATCCAACAAAATTCCAATCTTTGTCTCCTCTCCAATCACAAGAATAAAGCTAAAAACTAATCTAAAAAGCTGCAAAAAATCTAAGAGAGGGGCTCTCCAAACTAGGGTAAAAACATGGCTTAAATAGCCCTCAAAATCGTCCAAAAATCGTGACCAAAATACCCCTGCACAGCCTGTTTTCCGCAGATTTCGCTACAGGCAGCGCATCGCACTCGGCCGAGTGACAAAAGTCGCTCGGCCGAGTGAAAACCCTGTAACTTTCCAGTAAGTCGGGGCCTTCACTTCGGGGGCGGCTCGGCCGAGTGAGTTGCCGTCACTCGGCCGATGGCTTCAAGGCACTCGGGCGGACGTAATAATCTACTCGGCCGAGTGGCTCTTCTGAAGTTCAGGCGGCCGAAAACAGTAACTTGGATGTTTTGGAAGGGCCTCGTCTGGGCGCCACTCGGGCGGACGGGATGTCGTCACTCGGCCGATGTGGTCTTCGGTGCTCGGCCGAGTGCACACATAAATCGTGTCTGTTCTGGTCGGCCGAGCAGTGTCTCGCTGGTCGGCCGAGTGGCTCCTCCACTCGGCCGAGTGGGACACAAAAAATGCCCATTCTGCTTGTTTTGGCCTCCTCGTCGCTCCTGCGACGTCCATTCTTCTTCCGCTCCTCTCTAACAGCAAAATACCCCTCGGGGAGGTCGTTGGTGGCCGTCTAGAGTAAGCGCATCTCGAGATCACTCCAAATCGCACCAAATCACCTGAAATGCGACAAAAACAACAAATCGTGAAAAGCATCGCAATATCGTCGATATATCGTGAAAAACATGATTTGGGCGATCTAAATGGCATGCAAACATGCGGAAAAAAGGTGTAAAATAAGGAGTGATCAAAATCCCCCAACCTTGCCTCTTACTCGTCCTCGAGGAAGAGAAGTAAAAGGCGAACCCGGTGGATTCGGAAAACGAAAACGGCGAAAAACGAAAAATGAAAAACGAAGAAGAATGAAAAACGAAATAAAATAAAGAAGAAAGAAAGAAGCGAAGAGGTAAGCTACTAGATCATTTTCTCAGGACGTGGGTTCCACTTACTCATCCAGCATGCACCGAATGAAAAATACATGTCAAAGAATTTTATTTCGATATCATAGTATAATAGTGCAAATAGAAATAGTAAAACCCACGAACAACGATATAATCATGAAAAACGGAATAATTCTAAAATTAACATCGTCTGAATCATTTAAAGCGGTATACAAATCACAGATCACACACTTTTCAATTGAACGCTTTCTATCAGGAGTATAAGAGTATCACACTATAGAATAGAGAGAATAGAAACGTATGGACTTCATGAAATGAACGCTAGGCTTAGATCTCTGGATTTCGTATAGCTAGAAATAATCTCTCCGAGTATAGAATATTACTTAGCCTAGGTTGTCGTGCAACGTCAAGTAGTCACTCTCTCACACACATCAATGGATCCCCTCCCCCATGCTTATCTATAAGCGTGGTGGCATAAAAAATATTTACATCCCCATTTTTATATAGCTCCAAATGTAATAAGAAGAAAGAAGAAAGAAAGAAAGTGAGATGGGATATTTTATTGAGGATTTTTCCTCTTTTCCCCTTTTTTTGATATAGCATATATACACAACGATCCCAACTCAGAGAGAGATAATGACATACAAGAATGTTTTTCTCTCTTTTACTTATTATTATTTTTAGACAATAGAGATTTGGAGCTAGGAATTAGTAGTGGGGGAAATGCCATATAATAGAATCACTAAGGGGAGATTCACCAATGATTTTAAAAGTAGAGAAATAATGTTCAAGATTTGTGGAGAAAGAAATAGATATAACTCTCAGTTCACTCTATAAGACATGCACGACAACTTCAGCAGGGTAATCTAATCTACTCAGTTTCGATCACAAAAAAAACTAACTAATCCAGATTTATCATAGCTAACGTCATTCAATCATTCTGAAGTGAAGTGTACAATTCATGCATATAGAAGTGATATAGGAAAAGGAAATCAGTACTCCAGATATAGGCATTCAATGCGTGAATCTTGGTGTGTTTTCTGTGATAGCATACATATGAATATTCAGACTCAGCTAAAAATAAAACTTCATCCATTTTCATGTGGCAAAGGTGTGGGTTACTATCTCTAAATGCAAATCAAGTCATAGCATATGATGTCAGAAATAAAATCTAAGACACGACAAATATAGCATGCATATAGAGTAAGCTAGATCCAACGTCATCATCATCACAGAAAAGTCATCTCTAGCATGAGATGAAAAAGAAATAAAGATAAAGAGATAAGGATAAAAGGAAAAAGGAACTATTTACAATGCGGCACACAGAAAAAGTAAGAAAAACGTGATGCATGGTAAAATAAAAGAAAAGTGGTGAAAATGAGTGTAAAAGCGGAAAATGGCGTGAAAAACTAAAAATAAAGATGGTAAATCAAAAAGAACGTGAAAACTCACTCCCCCAAGCTAGACGGCACAGTGTCCTCAATGTGCAAAGTGTGGCACACCGAGAGACAAGAAATGTGAGGGGCAAGTGAGGATGCATGCATGGAAAAATGAAAATGAAAAGAAAAATAAAGAAATGAAAATATGATGCGGACATGATGCATGCACAGATAGGAGTGAAACAGATATATGAGTGGCACCAAAAACTCTCCCTCTCTCCCAAAAAAGATATATAAAGATATGATCAAAAAGATAATCCCAAAATAAGTGAGGGGAGGGGGGGGGGGGGGGGGGGGGGTGGGGGGTGGACAAAAAGGCGTCAGGACCCAGCAGAAACGGGGCAGCACAACGGCAAGAATAAACGATGGCATCAAGAGTGCCTAAGAAGGTGGCGCTGCACCGTCTCCGTCCTGAGGCGGAGGTGGTAGGGGTGGTGCTGGATGGACATGCTGCTGAGCGGGGGTGGGTGTGGGAGTGGCAGCAGGCTGAGAGGGTGTGGAAGTGTGGGTGGGAACCTGCTTGGTGGGTGGGGGTACGCGCGGGAGACGCTCCAGAACCTGGGTGAGACTAGTGGATATGCGGTAGCAGGTCGAAGCGGCCAGCCATCGCAGTGACGGTGGCGGACAGGGTCCGAAGGTCGCCTCTGAGACCACTCACCGCCCCCTCTAGAGCACGAATGCTCTGAAGTACTGTGTCAGGGGGAGGTGGTGCAGAGGGACGCACCTGGCGGGGCTGGGCAGGTCTGGGCTGGCGTACTCGGGTCGCGTATGTGACGGGCTCAGCGGGGAACGGTACAAAAGGTGCTGCGCCAGCAAATGTGGGCCTGGCCTCAGTGTGAGGCCGGGGCGGGCGGTGAGAAGTGGAGGCGGCAGCAGCGAAAGAAGAGTGTAAAAGTGGCAGCGAGGCGGCCAGAGAGGTCGATGGCACAGAAGTGTGGACAGACGCCACGACGCTATCAGAAAATACAGCAGGGGTGGAGACAGAGGTAACTACCGCTGGGGTGGAAGTGTGTGGTCCAAAGGGCGCAACCCCAGCGGAGATCATGCTAGCCATGGTCTCCACGACCGCGGCAAACGAGGGCTCTCCACTCTCAACAAGGGTCCGCGGGCGCTCGGGGAGTGCAGAGCAAAGAGGCTCGACGGACAGAGGGCCAGTGGTGGTGGTGGGAGTGGTGGTGACAGCCTCGGAAGTGGTGGAGGTGGTGGAAGTAGGCTCAGCTATGGTACTCCCGACACCGACAGCGGTGTCAGGAGCAGCGGAAACGTCAGGTATGGGCTGAGGGGCCACAGGGTCAACGGGCTCGGCAGCAGGCTCGGCAGGGTGTGCAACAGGGTCAACAGGGGCAGCGTGGGCCTGCTCGGCCTCCTCGGCCTCGAGCACGTACGCAGCGGGGATGAGGACATCCATCGCAGGGAGCCAGTCAACGTGGGCTGGTGCAATCTGGGTCCGAGCAGGGCTCGGGAGAATCATGTAATCGGCCCCGAAAGGGCCGTGCAACCAGACCCAGTGACGCTCGCCGTGCGGACGAAGCATCTTCATCCGGGCCATAACATCTATCGAAAGAGAAGTGGGGCCCGGGACGCGTCGCAAGTCGTCGGGGAAGTCCTCGCCGGTCATAAGAGCAAGCAAGGTGATCAGGCCGCCGCAGCATATCGGTGAGCGAGCGCCCACCGATACAATGATGCGGTCTAAAAACCATGCCGCGATATCGATCACGACGGCGGGGACAAGCTCATCTCCATCCCTAGATAGAGCTCTGGGACGTGTCATCGCGTAGAGCATGTAAAGCTCTGGCGTAGACATCGTGCCCGGCTCATATCTGGCCAAAAAGGTCGTCGCCATAAGGCGCTGAGCAATGCGTAGGCAGGGATGGACGATGGCCGAGGCCTTGGCCCTACTAGGGTCGAAGGCAGCGTGGAGACCCGTGATACGTGCTCAGAAGGCACCGGCGTCAAAGGAGGGTGGGGGGATATGGGTAGGGGCGTAACCGCGATCGGCTCCGGGGACAGCGGGCCACGAGAAAAACGCTCTCATCATATCGAGAGTGACCTGGCACTCTCGATCCATGAACCGAAACGAGCATCCCTCGTCGGTCCGGGCGATCGAACTCAAAACCTCAAGTGTCGGGCGGGTAAAAGTATCCGCCGACACCTGGAAGAAATCTCGCCAGCCCACGTTGTCGTACAACGTGAGCATCCCCTCAAGTACCCCCAGGCGTCCTAGGTCAGCGAGGTGTGCAAACCTGGAGGGTACGATCGAGCGATGGGAGATACGGTCGAAGACGGCGCGGTGTGCGTCGTCTCGGAACGTAATCCCGAGCGGCCCGACCAGTGGAGCCGGTGGTGGTGGCTGTGCAGCGGCGGGGAGAGGCTGTGCGGGCTGTGGGTGCACTGCAGGCTGTGCGGGGTGTGCGGGGCCTGCAGGCTGTGCGGGGTGTGCGGCGTGTGTCGGGGACGGAGGAGGAGAGCCTTCCTCCTCGTGGGAGGGGCCGACATCGTCCGACCGCTTCCGCTTAGCGGAAGGTCTCCTCGTCCGCGGTCGTGTCCGGGGCGGCATATCGGCCCCGAGCGCGCCGAAAAGTGCAAAAAGTGCGGTGTGCGTAAAAGAGTGGAAGGAGTATACCCAGACACGCCGCGAGTGCTCAGTAATGGAAGCGTGCGAAGTCCGCGCCTCCACGAAGCTCAAATCAGTCCCGAGAAGCTCCCCTGGGCTCCCCTAAGCTCCAAAAAGCAACATGCGCATGAAATGGCGATATCAGTGAGTAATAATCAAAACGTATGGAGCATTAGAGGTATCATAGATAGATATGAAAATTGATTTGGGGTAGGGAGTCGTTTAACACATGGATCCTCAAAAATACACAAAAAGAGGCGAAAATAGGCGAAATAGGGGGTACCGGAGGTGACCGGAGACACGGCCGCCGGCGGCGACTCGGGCGAGGCGACGGGGGTGCTCGGCCGGCGGTGGCGGGCCGAGCGGCGGCGTGGCAGCGGCGGTCGGGCGAGTGAGGGTGCGAGCGGGCGAGGATCGGGCGAGGGAGCTGAAGGGGCGCGGGCTGGTTTGGGGATTTTGAGATTTCGAAAAATGCGCCCCCCCCGCCCTTTATATAATAAGAGTTACGACTCGGCCGAGTGACGTGGTCACTCGGCCGAGCGAGACCAATGAAAGTTTCCTCCCCGCTATCGCTTCGGCCGAGTGGCTTTGCCAGCCTCGGCCGAGTGGAGTAAGTCCATTCGGCCGAGTGACTCAAGCTACTCGGCATGACTCGCCCAAGGAGGGTATCCGTTTTACTCGGCCGAGTGAAAATATATACTCGGCCGAGTAGCAGTTATATTGAAATCAGGAAAATAAACAGAGAGTTGGGTACAGCAGACTTCCCTCGTTCGTGAGCGGCTCGGCCGGACGAACTTGTGTGCTCGGCCGAGTGACTAGTATACTCGGCCGAGTGAGCCTTGTGTTCTGCTGTTTATCTTCGTTTGGGCTTTAAACTCCGTCTTTCTTCCTCCAGTCGATTCCATCTTCCTCCTAAGCGTCGAGCGCCTTCTTGGGGCGCTCCTCGTCGTCTCGTTCATCCTCCTCATGATGGATCTACCTATCTCCTCTCCTGTCAAGAAAAATAGGACCCGTTATCACATAATTTTTGGGCGAACGACTCGAAACACTAAAAATTTCTAAAACGAAAATAAAGAAAAAGTGAAAATAAAGCAAAAACCGTCGGGTTGCCTCCCGACAAGCGCTCGTTTAAGGTCGTGAGCTCGACCCCCTATGATTTTCAATTAATGCGGGATGTTTGGTGCATATGAGATGCACCCATCAAACTTTCCGGGGAGAACGCTTGGATTGGGAAGTTGCAGCGTTGTGTTCTCCCTCGGTGGTCTCCCATCTCGAATAGTGTTGGGGGGAGGCTCCCCCAAGCTAGCATTTGCTCCGGTCAACGGCTTTACCGGTGACGCCGGTTTCCGTACCGGTGGAGCTTTCTTTGGAGACTTTAATTTCGAGAGCTTGCAGAGCTCTCGAATCCTTGCGACATCAGCGTCGCCTTCATCATCTTCAGCGGAGAGGTCGGGGGAATCATCTTTCTTCTCATCTTGGCCTAAATCCGGGCCTTCCTCGAAATCTTCGTCAAAAAGAGCGCCAATTGAGTGGGGGATCGCCTCCTCTATCACCTCATCAAGGAGGTCCATGTAGTCAAGTTCCTCGTGGTAAGGCATGTGCTTCATAGCCTTAGGAATGTGGAGCTCCACCTCGATGTTGCCGACGTTTAAAGTAAGGGTCCCTTCGCGCACGTCAACAATGACTCCGGCGGTGGCGAGAAACGGGCGTCCAAGTATCAATGACGTATCTCCCTCCTCCTTAACGTCCATGATCACAAAGTCACATGGCAAGCATATTCCACCCGGGACTTGTAGCGGTATGTCTTCGGCGATCCCTACCGGCCTAGTTATTCGCCCATCGGCTAATTGGATGCGCATGTCGGTAGGTTTCAACTTTGTCCCGGTGTTTAGCCTTAAGAACATGGAGAGAGGCATGAGGCTCACACTCGCCCCAAGATCTACCAATGCCTTTTGAAGAGGGACGCCGCCCAAGGTGCAAGGAATCCGAAAACTCCCCGGATCTTTAAATTTGGCCGGCTCCTTTTCTCTCTTGGTAAACCAAGAGCCCTCCTCGGCTAGCATGATCTTCTCCTTCCTCTTTCTCCCCGAGATCAAGTCCTTCAAGAATTTAGCATATGTAGGGATCTCCACGATGGCGTCGAGGAAGGGAATATTGAGGCTAACTCCTCTTAGATACTCGAGGAACTTCGCTAGCCTTTTCTCCATTTTCGCTCTAGCGAGCCTTTGGGGGAATGGGACCGGTGGCATGAAGCGTCTTTCCTCAATCAATTGTTCCGCTCTAGATTTCTCCTTGTCTTGTGGCTCCTTCTCCTTTTCAACTTCAACTATCGGCTCAATTGGCTCCAAGCTTTCCTCCACGGGCTCCTCGGCAGGAATCATGGCGGGGGTGGTGTCCTTCCCGCCTCTAGTGGTAACGGCAACTACGGCATTGATGTGACCGGTGTTGCCCCGTGGGTTTTGCTCGGGTTGCGCCGGCAATCGTTGAGTGTTCCGATTTAGCAACGCTAGTTGCTCCGATATTTGAGCCACAACGGTATTAAGAGAGTCTTGCCCCGCCTTCAAGCTAGCATTTACCTTATTTTGCTCGACCATGAACGCCTCCACTCTAGCTTCGAAGTCGGATCGTTGTTGAGCTTGAGGAGGGTTTTGATTTTGATTCCTCCACCCTTGATTGTATCCGGGTGGCCTATATGGTGGAACTTGTTGCTTCGGTTGAAAATTTTGTTGAGTAGGCCCCCTCGGTGGATAGTTTGGTTGTTGGGGTGGTGGTGGTCGAGCTTGTTGTGGTGGTGGTTGTGGCGGGTTCAAAGCTCCTTCATTGTTGGCGTAGGAGAATCTGGGATGATTTCTTGCGGCCGGATTGGCCCAATATCCTTGGCTCCCCGCGACATATTGTACTTGCTCCAAGGATCCTTCTCCTTGCTCTCCTCCCACGTACATGGCTTGAGATTGGTCTTGCCAATCACACATTTGGTTGGTCGGTGCGGAGGTGGATGGGGCTCCTTGGGGCTCCGTGATAAACTTCTCCAATCTCTCCACTACCTTGTGGAGAGAATCAAATTTGCTCGTAAGCTCCGCCACGGCCTTCGCCTCATAAATACTAGTCGGCTTCAAGGAGGACGTAGAGTGTCCTCGCTCATCGCCCCATTGTTGATTATTTGAGGCCATCTCCTCAATTAGGGCCGTAGCTTCCTCGGGAGTCTTTGCCAAGATAGCACCATTCGCCGCGGCATCAATAATTTGTTTGGTCCCCGGTTGGAGACCATTGTAGAAGCTATGCACTAACTCCCAGTCTTCAATGCTATGATGCGGGCATTGATGCTGCAAATCCTTAAAACGCTCCCAGGCTTCATAGAGCGTCTCCTGTGGTCCTTGCTTGAAGGACATGAGAGCGCTTCGGATCTTCACCGTCTTGGATGGCGGATAGAATTTGTCAATAAATGCACTCGCCAACTCGTCCCAAGTAGTGAAGACACCTTCCGCTTGCGTCCTCAACCAATAGAGTGCATTGTCCTTTAGCGTGAAGGGGAAGAGGCGCAGTCTGATGGCATCGATGGAGACCCCCGTCATCTGGAATGTGGCGCACTTCGACAAGAACAATTGTATGTGGTAGTGAGGATTTTCATGGGCATTCCCATGAAATGGATCCTGCTGCATCAGAACCACTAGTCCAGTCTTTAGCTCGAAGTTCTTGTCAGCCGCCAACTGCGGCATGGCAATGGATGAGGTAGTAGAAGAGGTCTTAGGCCTAAGCCTATCTCGAATAGAAATTAGCCTCGCCATCCTTGCCGCCAATTGTTCAGGAGTCTCCGGGTTGGTCATAAACCGCCCTTCCAGATTTTGTCTCCTTTCCGCTCTAAGCCTCCGCGCGGTACGTTCGATCTCGGGATCAAATAATATAGCTTCAGGGTCCGCCGTAGATCTCGTGTACATGCACAGGGGAAACAGAGTTTCAAAGAAATGATTAGTACCGTGGAAGGGTTAGGTAAGAAATAGGAAATAAAAATAATGATAATAATAATAATAAAAAAGGAATAGCTAGGGTGAGAAAGAATCAAACGCAATCGCCTCCCCGGCAACGGCGCCAAAAACTTGATCGCTCCGGGATGTGACCCAAAGAACGGTTGTAGTTTTACCGCAAGTGCACGGTGTAGCAGCGAGCGGGATATCGAACACATGGAGGACGAATGACCGTGCTTGCTCCAAATCAACCTGGCTACTTAAGAGAGAAATTTGCATTTGGCGATCCTGTCACAATCGTCAGACAAATGTGCGAAATATCAAATCAAATAAAGAACGTCTAGGGAATGGGGAATCCCCACTACTCACCGTATCTCATACATGTGGGTTATTGGTATCAAAATTGCTTGAATGAGAATTTGGATGAACTAGTTGTAACTGAATGTAGAACCAAGCTCATGCTCTCGCGCTGTTGCCGGTCTATAGCTATCCTAGGTTCGGGTCCAATCTCTTGCAAACCCTAGCCTAGGAAAGCTAGCATTAGGATCAACATCATCGTCCAATCGCGCACCGAGCCCAATCTCTTGCAAACTCGGTCCACGATCTAGATTGTGATAGTTCCTACCCGTCCAATCTCTTGCAAACGAGCATCGGCATGGAATTGCAACCGGAAATCCTAGTATCGGTCCAATCTCTTGCAAACCGATACTACGGAAATTCGATTCCAACCCAATTCGGATTTCTAGGGTTTCCTATCGAATTGGGATCCAATCTCTTGCAAATCCCAATTGATATGAATACCTAGCCATCCGTAGTAAATTGATCACAATCTAATCCCTAATAACAATTCTAGCACAATTTCTACCAATTCATCACAAATATGAAATAGGGCTTGTAAGGTTCATCCCCACGCCCCAAGACGTGGAGACTACTCACAATTCATAGCGAGATCACAAAAATAATCAATGAAATAAGCAATGAAATTCATCACAATATTGAGATAAGCAATAAAAATAGAATTTTTAAGGAAAAGAGATGCAAACCAATGGAGTTCTTCAATTAATCCAACAAAAATCCAATCTTTGTCTCCTCTCCAATCACAAGAATAAAGCTAAAAACTAATCTAAAAAGCTGCAAAAAATCTAAGAGAGGGGCTCTCCAAACTAGGGTAAAAACATGGCTTAAATAGCCCTCAAAATCGTCCAAAAATCGTGACCAAAATACCCATGCACAGCCTGTTTTCCGCAGATTTCGCTACAGGCAGCGCATCGCACTCGGCCGAGTGACAAAAGTCGCTCGGCCGAGTGAAAACCCTGTAACTTTCCAGTAAGTCGGGGCCTTCAGGGGTCTTCACTTCGGGGGCGGCTCGGCCGAGTGAGTTGCCGTCACTCGGCCGATGGCTTCAAGGCACTCGGGCGGACGTAATAATCTACTCGGCCGAGTGGCTCTTCTGAAGTTCAGGCGGCCGAAAAACAGTAACTTGGATGTTTTGGAAGGGCCTCGTCTGGGCGCCACTCGGGCGGACGGGATGTCGTCACTCGGCTGATGTGGTCTTCGGTGCTCGGCCGAGTGCACACATAAATCGTGTCTGTTCTGGTCGGCCGAGCAGTGTCTCGCTGGTCGGCCGAGTGGCTCCTCCACTCGGCCGAGTGGGACACAAAAAATGCCCATTCTGCTTGTTTTGGCCTCCTCGTCACTCCTGCGACGTCCATTCTTCTTCCGCTCCTCTCCAACAGCAAAATACCCCTCGGGGAGGTCGTTGGTGGCCGTCTAGAGTAAGCGCATCTCGAGATCACTCCAAATCGCACCAAATCACCTGAAATGCGACAAAAACAACAAATCGTGAAAAGCATCGCAATATCGTCGATATATCGTGAAAAACATGATTTGGGTGATCTAAATGGCATGCAAACATGCGGAAAAAGGTGTAAAATAAGGAGTGATCAGAGTCAAGGACATCGAGTGTATTTCGATTTCACCTGTAGGGTTGCTACAAGTGGGGTTTTAAGGTAACCTCAAGTTAGGGTTCTAACTTGAGTATCCGGTGGTTATCGGGTGGAAGGGACGTAGGATTACCGGGAATAAGTCGGGAAGTGAATTGGGCAATTCGAACCCTTGAAATATCCTTGCGTTTGCATTGTTTCATTTTGGGGTTCTCTTTTATTCTGCACTTATTGTTGGTTAGAAATTTAATTTGGTGTAACTATCTTTTTAAATTGTATAAACACTATTCAACACCCCTTCTAGTGTTTTCCCCATAGCCATGGTCCTTACAATTGGTATCAGAGCACAAGTTTCAAGCTAGGGCATTCAACAACAACGTTCCTCCACCGACTTCGTACAACAATCACGATCGTGATGGAGCGTCCACTCTTTTTGAAGGTCAATCCACGGTGCGTCCTCCGCGTTTCATTGGCACGAACTTCGGCTATTGGAAATGCCGGATGGAGACGTTCCTAAGGAGTACTTCCCTTTGGAGAACCATCCACAAGGAATACGTTGAGCCCACCGAAGAGCATTTCGAAAAATGGACACCCTCTGAGAAGTCCGCCGAAGTCAACAACGCAAAAACAACGAACGCTCTTCATTCTGCGTTGGACCCGAATGAGTTCAACAAGATGTGCACATGTAAGAGTGCATATCAAATTTGGAACAATCTCGTCGTTACCCATGAGGGAAAGAACAAGGTAAAACTTTCTAAACTATATGTTCCCGTGCAAAATTTCGATATGTTTCACATGCAGGAAAATGAGAGCATAGCATCGATGTACGGACGTTTTACCAACATCAACAATGAACTGGAAACGCTTGGGCAAACATACACCCAACCAGAGAAGGTGAGAAAGATCATAATGGGGATGAACTCCAAATGTAAACGAAGAGCTATCGCCATTGAGGAGGTCAATGACTTGAAGAACTATACCGTCGTGAATCTCATCGGCACTCTCATGTCTTACGAAGTAAGATGGGATAACCGACTGAAGATTCGAGCTATGATGAACCTTCGTAGACCAAGAAGAAAGTTTTAGCATTCAAGGCAAATTCTTCATCCTCTGATAGCGAAGAATCCGAAAATGACATGGACTTAGAGGAAATGGCTCAAATGGCGAAGAAGTTCCAACGCTTCTTTCGCAAAGGTAAATTTCCCTCTAAGAATAGAGTTGATTCTAATAATAACTCTTCCTCTCTTTGCTTTAAGTGTAATAAGCCAGGGCACATCAAGAAGGATTGCTCAATGCTCCGAAACAAAGAGAAGTGGAAGGCTCCGAAGTACCACAAGTCCGACAAGAATAAGAAAGATAAGAAGAAAGGACTCGTAGGTATATTCGATGGCTCAAGTGGAGACTCGTCAAGTGATTCTGATGATGAGAAGGGTAAAAGCGCCAACATGTGTTTCATGGCTCGGGAAGATCCACTCTCCGATGAGAGTGATTCCGACATGGATGAACCCGAGGTAACTATGGATCAATTGCGTATTGCTAATGAAGAACTATTTGCTAAGTATCAACCTTTAATGCTTATATATACTAGTTTAAAGAAACAATCTGTTAGCAATCTATCCATACCATGCATCATCAACAATGACACCATTGTTGATACACTAACTCTTGAGAAAGCAAATTTGGTTTCTCAAAATGTCGCTTTGAGAAATGGGGTGATTACCCTCAAATCTCAACTAGATCAAACATATCCTAAGGATAATAGTGATCTAGCTTTACAAAACACACAATTGGGTTTAGAGAATGATTCTCTTAAAACCCAAGTGCACGAGCTCAAAGCACGGATGTCCACCTTGGATACCAACATTTCTGCTCTTAAGGAAGAATATGAGCTAATGTCCTCCCGTATTATGAGATTTAATAAGGGGAAAGGACAATTGGACGATTTGCTAGCAAACCAATTTCCGGCCACACATCGTGTTGGTCTTGGTTTTGTGAAAGCAAATGCATCCAATGCTCGCACTACCTATTGTAATGTTACTATAGACTTTGTGAGGCCATCCTCTGGTGCATCCACAAGTGGTGTCAAAGACACTATAGGTAGCAAACCTACCAAGAAAGTCACCACTTCACAATCTCTTCCTTTGGGTAAGAAATCCATTACGGGTGGAAACTAAAATAGAAGTCATGCTTTCATGTACACCAACCTTCATCCATATAGGAAATCTCCTACTTCACAAGTGAATACACATGACACTTTTTATGCTCCACATCCACGGCCACGTACAAATTCACACATGAGAAATACTCATGTACGTGCTCCTACACACTCATATGCTCATAAGCATCATTCTTACATGTATGCACATCCTCCACATGTCATGCATGCCCCATATGTTTCACTCAATCCACATATGACTAATGCATATCCTCCTCATTTTTATGCTAAAACTCATGTTCCTAGGATGCACACACATCATAGAAATCAAACTATTGCCCATGCAACTAGAAAAAGGTCGCTTAAAACTTACACTATTTGGGGTCCTAGAACACTTGTTTAAATGATCGGAATGCATATGTCGATTCATACTTCCATGATATTATTAATAGTGGTAATTATGTTGGGAAGCGGAAGTCTACTTGGACTTGGCTTCCAAAGGGCTTATCCCCTTGGACCCAACAAAAATTGGGTACCATAAGCTTATGGTTTATCATTTAGGTACTCAAGAAGAAGAAAGAGAGCAATGAACGTCATATTGGCTCTAAAAGGAAAGGATAGATACTCGACAGTGGTTTCTCCAAACACAAGACGGGAGATCCCTCACTACTCTCCGAAGTGATTAGCATCAAGAATGGTGCAACTGTCACTTTTGGAGGCAATCAAAAGGGAACCATCATTGGAGTAGGTAAAGTCGGTAATCCTTCCAAACCACTCATTACTAATGTATATTTAGTGAGTGGTTTATGTCATAATCTTATCTCCATTAGCCAACTTTGTGACAAAGGTTACAAGGTTAATTTTGGAAAGTGTATGTGTGAAATTATTGATTTTGATTCTCATGTTTTATTTACCGATATTAGGCGCAAGAATATTTATTATTTGAGCTTGCCTAAAACCGTAGATCATTGCTTAGTTGCTAATACAAATGAACAACTTTTATGGCATCGCTGTTTTCGTCATGTTCATTTTAAGTACTTATATAAGTTAGCTAAGCATGATCTTGTCAAATGTTTTCCAAAAAATGCTTTTAGTAAGAAAAAGTTTTGTGATTCTTGTCAAAGAGGTAAACTTAGTAAATTATCTTTCAAACTTAAAGAAGGCATAACTTCTAAGAGGCCCCTAGAATTACTTCATCTAGATTTGTTTGGGCCAACTAGAACCGCTTCTTTATGTAATGCTCATTATGGATTAGTTGTCGTTGACGACTTCTCTAGATTTACTTGGGTTTTATTTTTAACTAATAAAAATGAAGCCTTTGAAGAGTTTACCATATTTGCAAATAAAATTCAAAATTTCTTAGGATCCACCATTAGCACTATTAGTAGTGATCATGGATGAGAATTTAAGAATGAATCTTTTACAAAGTTTTGTGATGACACCAGGATAACTCACAACTTTTCTTTTCCTCGTGCACCATCACAAAATGATGTTGTAGAGAGAAAGAATAGGACTCTTATTAAGTGTGCTCCTACCATGCTCAATGATAGTCATCTTGGACTACAATTTTGGGCAGAAGCGGTGCACACGGCATGTTATGTGCTCACTAAGATCCTAATGAGACCCTGAATGAACAAAACTTGTTTTGAGTTAGTTTATGACAAAAAGCCTCAAGTTAAATACGAGTTTTTGGTTCATAATGTTTAATCAAGAACACCTTTGGTAACTTAGATAAATTTGAGCCAAGATTCGATGAAGGAATTTTTGTTAGATATTCCACACGTAGCAAAGCCTACCAGATATACAACAAAACCTCTTTAACGATCGAGGAATCACTACACGTATCATTCTATGAAGATTTTGATTTTCCTCATGTTGATGATAGTGTAGATGCTATATGTGATTCTCTTAGTAATGTCAAGACTAATGATTCAATTATTGAGACTAACACTACTAATGAGATTGTTGAAGATGTTCCAAGTGATGCAGGGATTTCCAAAGCTTATCCAACCGTTCGCAATCACCCTTATGACCAAATTATTGGAGATATTGGTGTCGGTGTTTGAACAATGTCTAGAATTGAAGAATTCTCTCATTGCGCATTCGTCTCTACCATTGAGACAAAGAACATCCAAGAAGCATGTGAGGATATCTCTTGGATAGTGGCAATGGAAGAAGAACTCATGCAATTCGAGAGAAATGAAGTTTGGGAGTTCGTTCTTCTTCCAAGTGGTCACCAAGTGATTGGTACCAAGTGCATCTTCAAGAACAAGACCGATGAGAATGAGGTCATCACAAGGAACAAAGCAAGGTTAGTAGCTCAAGGCTACCGGCAAGAGGAATGTATCGATTTTGAAGAATCCTTTACCCCCGTAGCTAGATTAGAAGCTATTAGATTGCTTTTATCTTTTGCATCTCATAAGAATTTCAAATTGTTTCAAATGGATGTTAAAAGTGAATTTTTAAATGGTATTGTCAATGAAGAAGTTTATGTTTCTCAACCACTCGGTTTCATTCATGAAAAATTCCAGCACATGTTTTCAAACTTAAGAAAGCGTTGGATGGGTTGAGACAAGCTCCTAGAGGTTGGTATGATCGACTCAAAACCTTTCTTTTGGATTTAGGTTTTAAAATAGGTGAAGTTGATTCAACACTTTTTATTAAGGATTATGAAAATGACATCCTATTAATTCAAGTTTATATAGACGATATCATATTTGGTTCTACTAATTTTAATCTTTGTCAAGAATTTTCTAAGTCTATGAAGGATGAATTCGAGATGAGCCATATGGGTGAGCTCAACTATTTCCTTGGATTGCAAATTCGACAAATGAAGGATGTGACTTTCATACATCAAACTAAATACACATGAGAGCTTATCAAGCGATTCGGGTGGAACCGTCTTCAAGCAAAAGGACTCCCATGAGTACGACAACCCATCTACACAAGGATGAGAACGGAAAAGATGTAGACGTTCGTCTATATCGAGATATGATCGGTAGCTTACTCTATTTAACTGCTAGTAGGCCCGATATCATGTTTTCTGTAAGCTTGTATGCTATATATCAAGCTAGACCTAAGGAGTCACACTTGATTGCGGTAAAACGAATCTTTCGTTATCTCAATCACTCTCTAGATTATGGGTTACTTTACCCTAAATCAAGCACATATGAGTTAATCTCATATAGTGATGCCGACTTTACCGGATGCAAATCCGATAGGAAGAGTACTAGTGGCATTTGCCATTTTCTAAGAAATTCTCTTGTTTCTTGGTTCTCCAAGAAACAGAACTCGGTATCATTGTTCACGACTGAATCGGAATATATTGTCGCGGGTCTTGCATATGCATAAGTTCTTTGGATGAGACACACTCTAAAGGACTATGGTGTCAATTGTGATACTGCCCTATCATGGTTGATAACCAAAGTGCTATATGTCTCTCCAAGAATCCGGTACATCACTCCCGTACCAATCACATAGATATGAGACACCATTTTATAAATGATCATGTAGCTAAGAAGGACATCATCTTAGAGTACATTGAAACCCAAAAACAAATCGTCGACATCTTTATTAAACCTCTTAAAGAAGATTCTTTTGTGAGGTTGCGTGGAGAATTAGGGATTATGGATGAATCTGAGATTTAGGAGTTCAACTTTCATGATTTATCATCTTATGAACTCATAACATTTTTATGCTTATCTTCTCTTGATAGATCATATGTTTCACATATATTTGTTTTAAGAGAAGTTTATTGAGATTGTGTTGATTTCGCAAGTTTTCAAATTGTTTTAAGAGAATTGTGTGTTAATCGATTACTTTTATATTGATTTTGTGATGAGTTTTGTGTTAGAGTATAGGTCCTATGGTGAGTTGTGCCTATCCTCTGGATTTCAACCTCACTGTGCATTTTTGGATCAGGACAGACGACTGTCATTCCTTCGACAGTCGACTGCCCTACTCTATCTTCTCTTTCAGCAGACTATATCTTTCTCGCAGGTGACTGATGATAACTTTACAGTTGACTGTTGGATCAACATGCGACTGCATTTTGGTCATCAGGCGCCTGTCCATTTCGTCAGTAGTCTCTGTTTCTATCATCAATTTTATTGATTCTCAGTCAGTCGACTGCTAAGTAAAATATAGTCGACTGTCTCACTGACAGGCGACTGTAAGTTACCCAACAGTCGACTGTCTGTCAACCTAAGCTCATATTTTACCCTATCATTTAGTCGAATTACGATTGTTCATCAGTCGACTGTCTTCTGTTATGGCGGTTCGTTCTTTTGATCTGAGCCGTCGATTTTTCGATCTAACGGCCCAGATTCATCTAACCCTTCGATATATCACCGAGATCCTTCGATTCGACCGAACGGTTTCTCTCTCATCCGATTGATAAATCCTTTCGTCTCCCCCGTTCAAACTTACAGTCGATCACTTCGTTGACGTTTTCCATCAATTCCCCTTGTGCTTACCCATTTTTGGTTAAGCTTTTCTATGCTAACCGCATTCGCGGTGAGTATGCGGACACTGGCATTATTGATACTGTCGTCCAGTGGACCCACATTCGGCTTGATCCTACTCGTTTAGGGACCTTTCTTAGGATTCCCCCCTCCGGGTCCCTTCCTGCTGACATTTCTATTTCAGATGTTAGTGAGCTCGATCAGACTATCCTCCGGAACATGTTTCGTGAGATCCCCTCTGTTCTTTCCTCTAGTGTTAGGTCATCCATGTTCTCGGCGAGGGGTTGGGCTGTTCACCTTGTGGTGAAGTCCAACATCCTGCCGAAGTATGGATCCTCTGACCAGCCTTCACAGGAGATCCTTAGGTGTATGTACGCGATCTTTCAGGCATGTCAGTAAACTGGGCCGGCGTCTTCCTTGATAGGATGGACAAGGTCGAGTTTACTACTGCTTCTTTCCACATTCCTTACGGCGGTTTTCTTACGCTTGTTTTTCGTCATTTTGGGATTGATTTGACCTCGTACGAGCCTTTGCCTTTTGGTCCTCTTCTAGAAGCTTCTGCGAAGTCGAAGTCCTCTTCGGCTCTGCAGTCTGCATCTAAGAAGAGACAATCCACATCTGCTCCATCGACATCCACTGTTCCTCCTGCTGACCAGCCATCTACCTCTGCTCCTTCCTCTCATGACATTCTGTTTGAGATGGTTTCTGGTCTTAATGAGTTGGCCTTCTTATCGTTCCAGCATCAGGGAATGCCCTTCTCTGAGCACCTTAGACGTTTTGTTCCACCCCAGCCTCGTCAGCCTACACCGCCTATCATCACTGAGATTATTGTGCATCCTGGTGTATCTTCTACTCAGGGTGTTGCTGCTGCTGCTGCTCCTCCTCCAGAGGATGTCCCCGTTGACCCAGAGACAGCTTCCTCCTCTGCTGCACCTCGAGACACTCATCTTAGATTTTTTAGAGTGTTTTTGAGTGTTGAATGTATGATGATTATTTTGTGTAGTGATGGTTTATGGATGAATGATGTATTTTGTTCGTTTTGATGCACATGGTGATGTGCATGTACTTTGTACCCATGTGATCTTATATTTTTTTTTGAAAAGTAAGTATGAATCTTTATTATGTAAATATCAACAGTACAAAAACAAAAGCTTACCGTTAATGGCATCTAGAGAGAGAGAGAGAGAGAGAGAGAGAGAGAGAGAGAGAGAGAGAGAGAGAGAGAGAGAGAGAGAGAGAGAGAGAGAGAGAGAGAGATATATATATATATATATATATATATATATATATATATATATATATATATATATATATATATATATATATGAACATGCAGTTTCGACGTTCAGTTTCACACATTGTATAATTGTTGATCTTGTCTGTGTGCATTATGTGGAATTGTATATTCTCTATGTGATGTGATTTGAGATGATATTTTTGTTGGGGTTTTGGCGGACCCCCAGAGCTCGGATCCGTATCCGTCCTAAGTCGGACGGACCACGGAGGCACATAGGCGTAGCGGAAAAACAGAAATCAAAAATTTCTAGACTAGCTAAACAATTTAACTAGGCTCTGGGGAACCAGAACCCAGCCCGATCTATGCCGACTTGAAGTGGGTCTGACCACTCCAAGAAGGATCTACACTAAGCGACTAATAAAATCTACACTAAAATGCTTAACCACATACCCGGAATCTTGGCCCTGGAGCAGGCAAGATGTACCGCACCGTCTTGAGAAGCTCCTCGTAGCCGAGCCGCGTTGACCCGATCTCCCTGAGCCGCCTCGCACCCTCGCACCGATCCGCCCGAGCCGCTTTCGCCTCCGAGCCGATCACACGCGGTAGAAAGTTTCACTTGAGAAGAAACCCGCGTCTTAGACGTCCGGATCGGATCCAAACCCCTTTCGTAGTCGTGTTAGGACTACTCCAGAGAATAGGAAAGTAGAGAGAGAGATTTAGTCGCGGACCGAGCTTGCTCAATAATTTGGAGCTACCCGATCGTTGACTGGTGTGTGATTTCAACGAGGAGAGTGCACCCCTATTTATATAGGGAGTGAGCACTCAACTTCTCGTTGCGGGCAATGTGGGACAATTCCCATGAAGAGAAAATTCAATTAAGCCATTTGGCTTAATTTCAACTTTAAAGTTAGCCTTTCTCAAAGTCAAACTTTAACGAATTAATTCTCCTCACATACTAAACTTCAGACACCAAACAAGCTATCAATCAGAAAAGCTTGGAATGGTGAACGCGTAGGAACTGACGGTGACGAATTTCGACTTCGTTTGACCCCTCAAACAATTGCTCAAAGTTTAGCAATTCTCACAAAATTCGTAGCCGTCATTAGGGGTTTCAAAAAACCCTAATTGACTTAAGTTGCGGGCGCGCCCGCTAGACTTAGCGGGCGCGCCCGCCCAAGGGGGGCAAGGGCGGGCCGCCCGCCCGCTGCTGCAGCGGGCGGGCGCCCGCTGCAGCAGCGGGCCGCGCCCGCTTGCAGCGGGCGCCCGCCCGCTGCACACAGCGGGCCATGCCCGCTGCTGCAGCGGGTCACGCCCGTTTGCCTTTGCACATGGGCCTTTTGGCCCAGTGGGTCTAACCCACTTCCCCTTGGACTCTTTCTGCGTTTCTGGGCTCGTTTGAGCTCCGATTTGGACACGGTTTGAACCTGTGTTTAGACCGGGACGATCCCGTCATCCAGGTAACCCTTTCCAACAAGTTTGTTCCTACTAAATTCGTCGTAACTAATTTACAACACGTTTAGTTAGCATCTAATGCAACGTTATGTCCCCTATTGCTAATGCGACTAACTTTCACAACTTAACTTGTGAATATCATCAAATGACATTTCTCTCTATTCTATATTCCTATTACTAAGACACGAATACTACTCGGTGTGAGACCCTACAGCCTGACCTTACTACAGGTTGGGGCTCGAAACCCCTAGACGACGGTCACTACGAGCAGTAGCTGTCGTCCCTGTTTCAGAGTCATCATAACGTGATCGACCCTTTGACAAAAGTGTCATAGGGTTTGCATTGGCTGTGTCAGAGATGAATTCCGTTAGCTAAAATCCCTTCGTCAAGACTGTGTTTGATGTTGGCCTAGGGTATGGTTTTCTGTCAACCCTATTAGACAACATTGGTCAGTATACGACGGTCTTTATTGTATACACGTTGTACAACTTGCAACGTACCCCGGCCGAGGATTAACATAAAGACCGTACTGAGCCTATAACACTAACTTCCCTTTAATGGAAGTGACGAATCCCATCTTAGTCACTTACTCACCTAGAGAGCTTCTGGTGCAACCCAACCTAAGATCTTTCATCAGGACTGGTCCTCGAAGCTAGATCATGGGTCTAAGCTACACCGTCCGTTCACAGGTTTATACAGTTGACTTCAGGTCTTAAGGATCAACTAACCTATCATCACCCTAGAGTTATTAAAGACAGATCATTAAAGTTTAACCATTTAATAACTCTAACTTGGTCGTTCAGTGAACTCATTCTCCAATGAGCACCTGTGTCTCGTCTCCGACTTCAGCAAGTCGAATGACTATGAGATCATCATTACCCGAAGGTAAGACGAAGACACGGTGATCTATCCGATGTGTCGATATCCAGTTCTCGACACATCTATGATCACGAACCGTTTTAGACTTACGTTTCTGTTCGGTCTCTTACTTACTCATAATCGAGATCTCATCTAGATATGTAAGGACCTAACTATAAGTCTATGGATATTATCTAAGTATATTAATACAAATACTTTATACTTAGAATAATACGTACCATATACGGTATGAACAAGACGTATAATCAAGATAAATTGCCTTATGGGCACATATCTTCCTACATCTCCCACTTGCACTTAGGCTATTTATCTCGGTATCTCATGCCGTTATAGCATATCAGTCACTTTGACATTTGATATGGCAAACCTAAGAGTGGTTCTACTAATAAGTATCTACAACGAATTTTAATGGATTGAAATTACATCTCTTGATCACACAGGGTTGATCCTTTGGAAAAATGATCTGGATCAATTTTCCTAACTTTGTATAGCTAACAGTTAGCTTATACTATTTAGATGTGGGGTCTAACATTTCCGTAAGTCAGTTCTAGCTCACTCCACTTTACTGTGTCAATATGTCAAGTACATATTTGACACCCTAAGTCTCTATATATATGCGATTAAATCAAAACAATTTTGACTTAATGATTTATATAGAAGATTCATTAAAGTGAAAAATCCTTTTTACTTAGTCCGGAAAAACCGGAACTAAGTATACTTACTTGCTCCCACTGACTTTGAGAATTACCTGGTTAAATTACTTCAACATAATAACTAAATCATATTTAGATTTATGTGCAAAAATAACCTTTTGGTAAGTGCCTTAGATGGAATGTACAAGTGTCAGATTCGGTTTGACGAATGAGTCAAGTCAAGATCGTTTTAAGGAATCTTGACATTGACTCGTTCAATCAAAACGTTCTACACTGTACTAATTCCTTTAACCACATTTAGTATTAACTCTTTTAACAACTAAATGCAGATAATCACGAGTTAAACTTGATATGCGTATTTACTGTGATTGCACACAATTTATACGCCCCCTGGAACTTATACTTGACTACTGATTGACTTCAGACATTTAGTCAGCTTCAAAATCAATATTATCGAAGCAATACACCATTATTCGAAAATATACGCAACCATCACAGAAAAGCCACATCCACAGAATTTGAGCCAATTCAATCTCAATTGCAACAAATGAGACATCCATTCCAAAACAACGGGTTCATAAAAGGAACCTTAATTTGTTTATCAAAAATAAACCTTGAGTGCAAAGCACTCATTCATTGTTTTCGATCCTTAAAGATGATACATTTTATTCAAATAAGAAAAATATCATCTCCATCGCGATCAGCGTCTCCAGAAGTCTTTGAGCGGTCCCAGCAGCAACTGTTGCTTTAATTGCCGACCGATCTCCGTACTTCTCCAATCTCCAGTTCTTATCAGCCACCTGTATACAGTACACAGATGTCTATAAGTATCTCATACTTCATGAATGGAAATAATTGCATTTAATTGAATTTTAATTTGTACCTGAGGTGGAGGCATCGGTATGCCCCTTCTTCTTCTCTGCAAGATAGATCTTGCAGTTCCTCTTCCAGTGGCCAATCTTGTGGCAATGGAAGCACTCAGATTTCGACGGGGCCCCTTTGTTCTTCTTCTTCCCATTCTTAGCCTTCGCAGGTTGTGGGACCTGCCTCTTCTTTCCTTTGCCTTTCGGCTGGTCGGAAGTAGCAGAGCCAACAACCAGTGCAGCCGGCTTCTTATGAATCTCCTCAAACTGCCGGAGCATATTGAGGAGACCCGGAAGATCCGTCTCAAGGCTGTTCATTATAAAGCCAGTTATAAAAGGCTTGAAATCGGGAGTCAAAGACTTTAGGATAATGTCCGTGGACATCTCATTGTCCAGGACAAATCCTAACTGGGCGGCGTCCTCCACGTACCCGATCATCTTGATAACATGATCCTGTACGGGTTCCGTCCCCATCTTGGTGCCCCAGAGGTTGCTAGTGGCCTCGAACTTGGCAGCTCTTGATCGCTTGCCATACAACTCTTGTGCGTTGAGGAGCATGCTTTGAACATCCATATGTTCATGCTTCCTCTGCAACTCGTTGGTCATCGAAGCCAGAGTAAGGCACCTGGCCTTCTCTGCATCCCTCTGGTACAATTTGTAGGCTTCCTTTTCTTCGTGGGTCGAATCTTCATCCGGCTTATCTGGAGCGTCCTCGAACAGTACGTATCCTATTCCGGCTAGGGAAAGGACCAACTTGATGTTCCTAAGCCAGTCTTTGTAGTTCGTTCCATCCAGCACGTTTTTCTCAACCATGTATCTAAGTCCCGAATCCATTCTGTATTTTATAGATACTTTAGTTAGTATATGTTCGTAGTATAGTTTTAATGGTTTTAATAAAACTATATTCTCCCACTAAATTTATTTAAAGCCATAATAATAAACAATTTATTATAAAATAACATTTGTGAGAGAGGGATCCGACTACCCTGAGTCTGACAACCTTGAGTGTATCTCAACAAGTTGTCCGACTCTGCAGTCGGTAGACGAACTCGTCGTCAATCATATTTACTATGATTCCCTATCGATTTTTACCCCTAGTCATTTGTGATCATGAGTGTGCTCAACCGGATCACAATGGCTAGCCTAGTCGGACCCTTGTTTTCGTGTCTAGCCTGACTTGCCCCTTTGCTCGGTGTATGCACGACGCGCCGGTTTGGGTCAGGTCTTAGACTACATTCTTGGTTAGACTTACGCCGAAGCTCGAGGGATGAGACAACAGTTTCAGTCAGGTTAAGGTGTCAATCAAGAAATCGGTTTCTATAAGATTGACATGTCACGGCTTGAGTGTAGCTCAACAACCGGAACATGTTTCTTACAGTTGCCAACTCCTAAAACAAGGAGGGCTACGATTTATCTTGAACAAGATTATTATCGTATTGACTTAGGTATAGTCGATGGACTTACATAGTCATGAATCGACTCCTTGCGGTCCAGCGGACGCGGCCAGGGAATTGACTAAGCCAGGACCACTTGTTACCCAGTCTAGCTAGGTTGGTCCAAAAACTTTAGCCAAGCACATTGACCGACATCATGATCCATTGAAGGAGTTGTCATCAATCTTATGTTTTCCAAACAACTAAATGGCTTTTAATTAAAAGAACTAGTTAATCCTTATCAACTAGTGGATCCTAAAAATTCAAAATTTTTTTTTTGGATTGGTTGAACATCTTTTATTAAGTCCTTATCAACTATAAGGTTCTACGTTCAACTTACTACCCCAATCTTATTAGGATTTTAATAAAACAATTCAACATTTTGTCTTTTATGAAAATCATTATTTAAACATTTTAATGAAATGATTTACAAACAAAGGGACTACCCTAATCAGGTATTAGGTTCAATGTTGTTTAGTTTTATCAAACATAACATGTCACTAATTAAAGTTTCATCTCATAAAATTTTAAATATTTAATGGCTAACCTAATAAGGTTTACAAGTCCATTAAAATGAAACAACTAATTTATCAACATAAATAAAATGTTCATTTTGTGACATACATGAGCATTTGCAAGTTCTAAAATTATCTACATAATTAAAACATGCAAATCTAAATTTTAACACTTAAAATTAAAAATTAAAAATTTAAAGCCTTCATAAAATTTTATCGCATAAAACTAGGTCGTACAAAATTATCTAATAATTTTAAACCTAGGCCTTTAAAAATTTTAACCTTATTTCTAAAATTAAAATATCACATAAAAAATTTTAGAAACATATATGTAAAATAAAAGAAAAAAGTTTAGTTTTCATCTTATGAAAATAAAATATTTCTTAAAGTTTACATATCCGTTAAAACAATTTTAAACACTTTTAAAATCATTAGAAATATATTTAAAAGCTTTCAAATAAAGTTTTCTAATATTTCTAATCTTTATGTAATTTTAAGAAAATCAAATTTCTAAAATAAAATTTTCCCTAAAGTTACATAAACATATAAATACTTGTAAAATAATATTATATCTTATAGAAATAAATTTTACAAAGCATTTAAAACATTTGAGACAATTTAAAAAAACATCGCATAAAATTAAATCGTCCCAACAAAATTTCGTGTTAAAAAAAACGATTTTAAAACACAAAATGATTTGAAACTAAATTAACTTAAAGCTAAAATAGTTCGAACGAGAAAACTAAGCATTTTTAAAGATTTAAAAATCGCTATAGTAGATCTATAGCATAACCGTGGCTCCGATACCACTGTGGGGTTTTGGCGGACCCCCAGAGCTCGGATCCGTATCTGTCCTAAGTCGGACGGACCACGGAGGCACATAGGCGCAGCGGAAAAACAGAAATCAAAAATTTCTAGACTAGCTAAACAATTTAACTAGGCTCTGGGGAACCAGAACCCAGCCCGATCTATGCCGACTTGAAGTGGGTCTGACCACTCCAAGAAGGATCTACACTAAGCGACTAATAAAATCTACACTAAAATGCTTAACCACATACCCGGAATCTTGGCCCTGGAGCAGGCAAGATGTACCGCACCGTCTTGAGAAGCTCCTCGTAGCCGAGCCGCGTTGACCCGATCTCCCTGAGCCGCCTCGCACCCTCGCACCGATCCGCCCGAGCCGCTTTCGCCTCCGAGCCGATCACACGCGGTAGAAAGTTTCACTTGAGAAGAAACCCGCGTCTTAGACGTCCGGATCGGATCCAAACCCCTTTCGTAGTCGTGTTAGGACTACTCCAGAGAATAGGAAAGTAGAGAGAGAGATTTAGTCGCGGACCGAGCTTGCTCAATAATTTGGAGCTACCCGATCGTTGACTGGTGTGTGATTTCAACGAGGAGAGTGCACCCCTATTTATATAGGGAGTGAGCACTCAACTTCTCGTTGCGGGCAATGTGGGACAATTCCCATGAAGAGAAAATTCAATTAAGCCATTTGGCTTAATTTCAACTTTAAAGTTAGCCTTTCTCAAAGTCAAACTTTAACGAATTAATTCTCCTCACATACTAAACTTCAGACACCAAACAAGCTATCAATCAGAAAAGCTTGGAATGGTGAACGCGTAGGAACTGACGGTGACGAATTTCGACTTCGTTTGACCCCTCAAACAATTGCTCAAAGTTTAGCAATTCTCACAAAATTCGTAGCCGTCATTAGGGGTTTCAAAAAACCCTAATTGACTTAAGTTGCGGGCGCGCCCGCTAGACTTAGCGGGCGCGCCCGCCCAAGGGGGGCAAGGGCGGGCCGCCCGCCCGCTGCTGCAGCGGGCGGGCGCCCGCTGCGGCGGGCCGCGCCCGCTGCTGCGGCGGGCCGCGCCCGCCGCAGCGGCGGGCGCTGGCCCGCCGCAGCGGCGGGCGCTGGCCCGCCGCAGCAGCGGGCCGCGCCCGCTGTGCAGCGGGTGCCCGCCCGCTGCACACAGCGGGCCATGCCCGCTGCTGCAGCGGGTCACGCCCGTTTGCCTTTGCACATGGGCCTTTTGGCCCAGTGGGTCTAACCCACTTCCCCTTGGACTCTTTCTGCGTTTCTGGGCTCGTTTGAGCTCCGATTTGGACACGGTTTGAACCTGTGTTTAGACCGGGACGATCCCGTCATCCAGGTAACCCTTTCCAACAAGTTTGTTCCTACTAAATTCGTCGTAACTAATTTACAACACGTTTAGTTAGCATCTAATGCAACGTTATGTCCCTATTGCTAATGCGACTAACTTTCACAACTTAACTTGTGAATATCATCAAATGACATTTCTCTCTATTCTATATTCCTATTACTAAGACACGAATACTACTCGGTGTGAGACCCTACAGCCTGACCTTACTACAGGTTGGGGCTCGAAACCCCTAGACGACGGTCACTACGAGCAGTAGCCGTCGTCCCTGTTTCAGAGTCATCATAACGTGATCGACCCTTTGACAAAAGTGTCATAGGGTTTGCATTGGCTGTGTCAGAGATGAATTCCGTTAGCTAAAATCCCTTCGTCAAGACTGTGTTTGATGTTGGCCTAGGGTATGGTTTTCTGTCAACCCTATTAGACAACATTGGTCAGTATACGGCGGTCTTTATTGTATACACGTTGTACAACTTGCAACGTACCCCGGCCGAGGATTAACATAAAGACCGTACTGAGCCTATAACACTAACTTCCCTTTAATGGAAGTGACGAATCCCATCTTAGTCACTTACTCACCTAGAGAGTTTCTGGTGCAACCCAACCTAAGATCTTTCATCAGGACTGGTCCTCGAAGCTAGATCATGGGTCTAAGCTACACCGTCCGTTCACAGGTTTATACAGTTGACTTCAGGTCTTAAGGATCAACTAACCTATCATCACCCTAGAGTTATTAAAGACAGATCATTAAAGTTTAACCATTTAATAACTCTAACTTGGTCGTTCAGTGAACTCATTCTCCAATGAGCACCTGTGTCTCGTCTCCGACTTCAGCAAGTCGAATGACTATGAGATCATCATTACCTGAAGGTAAGACGAAGACACAGTGATCTATCCGATGTGTCGATATCCAGTTCTCGACACATCTATGATCACGAACCGTTTTAGACTTACGTTTCTGTTCGGTCTCTTACTTACTCATAATCGAGATCTCATCTAGATATGTAAGGACCTAACTATAAGTCTATGGATATTATCTAAGTATATTAATACAAATACTTTATACTTAGAATAATACGTACCATATACGGTATGAACAAGACGTATAATCAAGATAAATTGCCTTATGGGCACATATCTTCCTACAATTTTTCCTTCGTGTTTTCTCAAAGTTGATATTGGACTCTCATTCCTCTAATCACCTAAGTTTATACTGTGGTTTATGAGTGTTTTGATTTACATATCTTTAAACTCTTGTAATTGTTATTAGTTCTTATTTAGCACGATTGTTGTTATTTTACTCCCACCTTTTGGATAATGCCATAAGGGGAGAGAAATAAACAGATTCATAAGTAATGTGCTAAGTAAATTCTAATTACACTTGAATCTAAGCTTGAAGTTGCCTTAGATTCAGGGGGAGTAAGATATAATGAATATGGATTATAAATCCTAGATTTCATGGATTCATATCCTTCATGCATATCTTACTAATTTGCTTCATTTGATCAATAGATGCCCTTATATTTATTGACTAACTTGACTGACATCTATGTAGGGGGAGTAAGTTTCCTTAAGCACAATTATTTATCTTTTTGTTTATGTTTGTTTGTCATCATCAAAAAAGGGAAGAATGTTGAGTATTGGACTTCTCCCCACTTGGTGTTAATGATGAGCAAACATAAATACTTGTGACTAATCCCCTATTTGCAGTTAATCCATTGCCTATGCATGTCATGAAGATCTATTAGCAATGGATGATACTCAAAGATCATTGAAAGCAAAGGAAGTGGATTGGATGATCATAGATGGTGATTGATGCTCCGAGAAGACTTCAAGCTCATGCGTTGGAAAGAAGAGAGAGTTCTACAAGTGTAATTTTCTTGTTTCTCTTCTAGTATGTAGCTTAGAAGTAGAACTTTATTGGAGCACACACACATCTTTATTTCAGTCTTAGGATTTCCTCAGTTCAACTTTCCTTAGGCTTCAATTCATTTCTATCTAGACTGTGATGATATAATCTTTACAGTCGACTGCTGAACGCTTTACAGTCGACTGTCTCAAAACAGTCGACTGTGTTTTGTTCTACAGTCGCCTGTTATGCAAAATCTTTATCAGTCTAGTTTTGGGCTTCTTAGCTTTAACTCCTTCAAGAGACTGATATACATTTCATAGGCGCCTGTCTAAGTGACAGTCGACTGTGTTTTGTTAATCAGTCGCCTGTCTATCTTAAGCCCAAATAGTTTTCTCTGTTTTGATCTGGCCAGTCGACTATTGTTGTATTGTCAGTCGACTGTCCAATGACACATTCGACTGTCAATGCTTCAACAGTCATCTGTCTTTGAGCCTCTTTGATGACTCAATTCTCTGGAAAATGTCAGGGTCTTGACAGTCGTCTGTAGAAGGAATTACATTCGACGGTTTAGTTTAACAGTCGACTGTCTTCTCTTCATCAGTCGCATGTCCTGTATTCTCAGATTTTTCTCAGATTTCCTCAACTTACCCAGCTTACGGTCAATCGCCTGTTGTAGGATTTACAGTCACCTGTTGATTTAATAGTCGACTATCCATGCCTCATCAGTCGACTGTCCACGTGGTAAGTTACCGTTATGAATTCTCACCTACCCTCTGTCACTGTGCAGCAGTCGACTGTGAGTTATTCAACAGTCGACTGTCGCGGGCGCAGATTCTATCCGTTGAGTTTTTCCTCACGGATTTTAAAGGGGTTTTTGGTGATTCAGTTTGTAGGGTTTGAGAAACCTATAAACGTACCCTCTACTGTTCCATTGAGAGGTTACTCATTCATTCAAGGTTCATTTGCTAAATCACTCGAGCTTTCTTTCTTTCAAGATAAAAGCTCTCAAATCCTAAAGCCCTAAGATTCCAATCTTCCATCTCTTGCTCTCCAACCTAGAACCAAAGAGAAATCTTCTAGGCATTTGGTGCAGTCAAGAGAAATGGCTTTCCTCTCTTCCAAGAGAGTCTTTCAACACACAACACACTTCTCCTTCAAGTTCTATTTCAAGGCATATGTGATTGTAAGTGTTGCTTATTTTCATATTTCATAACTCTCGTTATTTGATTAACTCTCGGGTTGTGAGAATGGTTTGCTTGCTTCCAACTTGTGAGAGTCAAGGACATCGAGTGTATTTCGATTTCACTTGTAGGGTTGCTACAATTGGGTTTTTAAGGTAACCTCAAGTTAGGGTTTTAACTTGATATCCGGTGGTTACAGGGTGGAAGGGACGAATGATTACCGGAAACAAGTCGAGAAGTGACTTGGGTAATCCGAACACTTGAAACATCCTTGCGTTTGCATTGTTTCATTTTGGGGTTCTCTTTTATTCCGCACTTATTGTTGGTTAGAAATTTAATTTGGTGTAACTATCTTTTTAAATTGCATAAACATTATTGAACCTCCCTTCTAGTGTTTTCCCCATGGACATGGCCCTTACACAACCCTCGTGGGCCGGTCCCCCATGGGCCGGCCCATCCACAGATTTAAAAAAACGTTTTTATGACCGAGTTGGCTGAAGCCTGCAACTGCAATGAGCTTCAGCTTGCGACAGTTCAGCGGGCTGCAGCTTGCGAAGGCTAATTAAAAAAATAAAAAGGTTTTTTTTAAAAGAAAGGGGTTGGGCCTTGTTTTAGGCTTTTATTTGTGGGACCTTTTGGGCCTGTATTTTTATGAATTTTTAAAACAAACTTAAACAAGGAAATAAATGGCCTAGAGTATATATTTTCTTAGGAATATTTTTGTGTTAAAATTTGGTTTTGATTTAAATTCAATTTTTGGGCATATTTGGTTTTATATTTCGAAATAATTTTTATTAAAACAAAACCCCACTAAAGTGGTCCTTATTGTTGAGATTATTTTTATTTCGAAATATAAAAGGCTATGTACATACTTTGTATGAAATTGTTGCCTAAATTTTGGATTTAAACACATTGAGAGAGGAAATAAAAGCCGTGGTGTATATTTTCCCTTAAGGATTAATTCATTATTAATGGTGCTACAATTTAAATTCAAATTTGTATGGTTAAATATATATTTTGAAGTAAGTTAATTGAAACAACCCACCAAAGTGGGTTATCTTGTGGAAATTAATTTTATTTCAAAATATAAAAGGTTTTGTGAATATTTATCAGCCCAAATGAAGTTTAAATATTTGACATAATTATATGTGATTTTGTGGTAATAAACGCGTGATAATTATTCAGTTTTACATGTAAATTATAAATCAGACCAAATGAAGGTTTATTGTTTGACATGTCACTTATTATCAATGTTTGATTACTACCAAGATATCAATTACATGTTAATATGTCGTCCAAAGATAAATATTAATGGAGTGCCTGATATCTTGAAAGATGAGTTTGCATTTAAATTTGAATTTATTGTCGATTTAAATTTACTTATTGGAGCTTGTGTCATTTTGTTCTCTTTTCAGCTTTAACTCCTGCTAATATCAATGCCAGCATCAATTTTATTCCAGTTCTGAATGGCTCAAATTTTAAATCTTGGAAGGAGAACTTGTTGGTAGTTCTTGAGATCATGGATCTTGACTTGAGGATGATGACTGACTCTCCTTCACCTCTTACAGATAAGAGTACATCTCGTGAAAAGAGGGAGTTTGAAAGGTGCGAGAGGTCAAATCGCATGTGTATCATGATTATGCAAAAGGTCATTCCAGAAGCTATCGGGTGCACTATGTCTGACAAAATCAATATTGCAAAAGAGTTCCTTGCTGATATTGAAAAGAGATGGGTCAAGAATGAAATGGTTGAAATTGGTACACTCTTGACAAATCTAATTTCAATGAGGTATAAAGGCAATGGGAATATTAGAGAGTACATTCAGGAAATGTCTCATCTTGCTTCTAAGTTGAAAGCATTAAAGCTTGAACTCTATGAGGACTTGTTCGTGCATTTGGTTCCGATATCTCTTCCTATTCAGTTTGGACAGTTTAAGGTGAGCTATAATTGTCAGAAAGAGACTTGGTCTCTGAATGAGCTCATCTCACACTTTAGGAAGAGGAAATGCTGAAGCAAGATAAGACTGAAAGTGTTCATGTGGCCTCTACCTCCAAGGATAAAAAGAGGAAAAGGGCAAAGAAGCTACAGATACATGACCACAAAACAACAAAAGAAACCAATAAAGAAGGCAATAGTTGTTTCTTCTGTGGTGCTAAAGGGCATCAAAAGATGCAGTGCATCAATTATCACGCTTGGCATGCTAAGAAAGGTATGCTTCTTAATTTGGTTTGTTCTGAAGTTAACTTAACTCCGGTACCAATAGATACTTGGTGGATAGATTCTAGGTGCAACCACTCACATCAGTGTGTCTATACAAGGCTGCCTGAGTTATCGAAACCCAAGTGATGTTGAAAGATTCATCTATGTGGGCGATGGTAAGGAGGTTCAGGTGGAAGCAATTGAGAAATTTAGATTATTAATGTAATCTGGAATGTAATTGGATCTTGATGAGACTTTTATTGTACCATCTTTTAGGTGAAATTTGATTTCTATTTCTACATTGGACACATTTGGTTATCATTGTTCATTTGGAAAGGGAAAATTTGGTTTGTCTCTAGATTCAAAATTGGTTGGTTCTGGTTTTCTATCTGGATATGATAATCTTTATTTGCTTGAAACAATTGCTTCATTTAATGAATCTATGCTCTCGAGTACACGAGGTTTAAAAAGAAAGTTAACAAATGAGAATTCTGCTACGGTATGCCACAAAAGATTGGTACATATCTCCAGACGGAGAATAGGGAGACTTGTGTCAAATAAAATTCTCAACCATTTAGATTTCAGACTTTGATGTATATGTTAATTGCATAAAGGGAAAACAAACCAATGAAAGGAGATTTGTAACCGACATGACTTCAGACCTCTTAGAACTTATTC
Organism: Scilla litardierei; assembly: GCA_030789695.1. Classification (NCBI taxonomy): domain Eukaryota; kingdom Viridiplantae; phylum Streptophyta; class Magnoliopsida; order Asparagales; family Asparagaceae; genus Scilla; species Scilla litardierei. The sequence goes on from CM061142.1 coordinate 99,276,446, forward strand.
ATACATATAGTTGTGGTCCATTCCCTACGGTTGCTTGGAATGGTCAGCAATATTTCATAAAGTTCATAAACGATTAAGATGTAGCTACATATATCTCATTCATGAAAAGTCTCAATCGCTGGACGTGTTCAAAAATTTAAGGCTGAAGTTGAGTTCCAACTCAACAAAATGATTAAAAGCATTAGATCTGACCGTGGTGGTGAATACTACGATAGATATGATGAGTCAGGTGAACAACGTCCAGGGCCATTTGCTAAATTCCTAGAGGAATGCGGTATCGTTCCTTGGTACACCATGCCAGGTTCACCCACTATGAATGGTATAGCTGAAAGACGAAACATGACGCTTAAGGACATGGTGAGGAGTTTGATTAGTCATTCCTCCTTACTAGAATCACTCTCTGGGGAGAAGCACTTAAGACTGCAGTTTACATACTATACATAGTTTCAACTAAAGCAACTTCCAAAACACCATATGAACTTTTGCATGCATATAACCTAGTCTAAATCATTTGTATGTTTGGGAATGTCCAGCTGAGGCAAGGCCTTATATGCCTAATGAAAAGAAACTGGACATAAGGACTGTTAGTTGCTACTTTATTGGATACTCTGAAAGATCCAGTGGTACAAATTTTATGATCCTATATTTTAGGCAATTTTCGAGACAGGAAGTGCCAGGGTTCTTTGAAGATGCATGGTTTTTTTGGGAGGGGGGGATTCAGTTAGTGATATTGTCTTTGAGGAGGAATATGTTGATATTCTCATAGGTGTCATTAGCATTTGTCAGGATCTTATTCCTAACTTAGATCAAGACACAACATATCAAGACAATGTTGAAAATCCTTCCATTCAAGAAATTGTTCAAGAAGAGCAAACTCTTGCACCTCCAGAACCTATGCCAGTAAAGAGATCCACTAGAGAGAGAAGAAGTGCAGTGCCAGACGATTACATTGTATTTCTCCAAGAACATGAGTTTGACATTGGAGTATGACAAGTTTCAACTCTTAAAAGTGGATAGATGCAATGAATGAGGAAATTAATGAGGAAATTAAGTCTATGAAGGACAATGACGTTTGAGATCTTGTCCCATTGCCAGAATGTATGAAACCTATTGTTCTAAATGGATATTTAGAATCAAGAGGGATTCAAAGGGGGATGTGGAAAGATATAAGGCTCGTCTTGTCGCAACGGGCTTCACTCAAAAGGAAGGCATTGATTATAATGAGACTCTCTCCAGTTTCTATGAAAGAATCGTTCAGGATTATAATGGCATTAGTAGCGCATTTTGACCTTGAGTTACATCAGATGGATGAGAAAACAACATTCCTTAACGGGGACATTGATCAGACGATCTATATGGTGTAACCAAAAAACTGTGTCGAGAGATCCAAAGAATATGGTTTGCAAACTTAAAACAATCCATCTATATACTCAAGCAAGCATTTCGACAATGGTATTTTAAATTTCATCAAGTGATCACCTCGTTCGGTTTTGAGATGAATCTGGTTGATGAATGCATATACCATAAGTTCTGTGGGAGTAATGTTTCTTTTCTGGTTTTATGTGTCAATGACATATTGCTTGCCAGTAACGATATATGCTTATTGCATGAAACCAAGAGATTTCTAGCTAAGAACTTTGGGATGCAAGATCTTGGTGATGCATCTTTTGTATTAGGGATTCAGATACATCGGGATCGTTCTTGGGATATTCTTGGATTATCACGAAAGGCCCACATTGAAAAGATTCTTCAAAGACATGGCATGCAAAATTGTAAATTAGGTGACACCCATGTATCTAAGGGAGACAAATTTAATCTCAATCAGTGCCCTAAAAGTGATTTTGAAAGGCAAGAAAGGCAGAAGATTTCCTATGCTTCAGCAGTAGGGAGTCTGATGTATGCTTAGGTTTGTACGTGGCCAGACATCGTGTTCATTACAAGTATGATGGCCAGATATTTAAGCCATCATGGAGTAGACCATTGGAAAGCAGCCAAATGAGTCTTTCGGTATTTACATAGAACTAAAAGCTACATAATCGTGTATCGAAGGTCGGAAAAGCTTGCGATCATTGGATATACTAACTCCGATTTTGCTGGATGCCAAGATAACATGAGATCCACATCAGGCTATGTTTACCTGCTAGTTGGAGGAGCCATTTCCTGGAAGAGTGCTAAACCATCTGTTATAGCCTCTTCCATCATGGCCACAGAGTTCATAGCATGTCATGAGGCTTCCAATCATGAAATATGGCTACAGAATTTTGTTACGAGACTGCGTTTGGTAGGTGGTATTGAAAGACCACTCAAGTTATTTTGTGACAATATGTCCGCAGTTACATATGCAAATAACAACATGAGCTCAACGAAGTCTAGGTACATTGACATCAAGTTCCTGATTGTTAAGGAAAGAATAGGGAAAAAGGAGTTGTCTGTAGAGCACATAGGAACAAACTACATGGTTGCAGATCCGCTTACTAATGGACTGCCACCCAAAGGGTTTTATAGACATATTGCTCGTATTGGTGTTAGGTCATCAGAGGATATACAGTTCTAGTGGGAGTTTGTATTTGTAGTTCTCATTTAATACAGACACTTTTCAGTTTTCAGTATATGGACATTTGGTTTATTTTCTGCAGAAATAAAATTCAGCTTTATTTTATTCCTAATTCTGCCGTGGTTTTAATCTCACTAAAGTTTAAGGGATGTCCAGTTGGAAATAAGCATGTTAAGATCACATTACATGAAATTTCCATGCTACACATCCACATCACAATTCATGTTATTTAATTATTTTAACGTATGTGACTATTGATGGGTCGAGTTACGATTAAATGTGACAAAGGCCGCTTTGATTATATGTTAAAATGATTGATGGTCCGAATTGGTTTTAGATACATTTTAGTAATGACAGTATATTGAGTACTCATTCGGTTATTTGTGCGTAACATAATTATAAGGTTTGACATATCGTCCAAGTAGAAGATTGTTAGATCGTTAACCCAACGTTGGGCTTATATGTAAAAATAATTATGTAATGCAGGATGTCAAATTAAGTTAAGCCCAATGAAGTGATCTAATCAGTTGAACGTGCTTTAATGTATCTGTTAGGGTGTGTGCATTTCATGTGTAGAGACTTATGAGTTTTCTGTTTTAATGATGGGCTAAATCAGAAACCAAATAAGCATCATGAATTTTGTCTATATATGTGGTCATGGTCCACAGGTCGCACGAATGAAGAGCCGTTTTTTGCATCACATCGACAGATTAGAGCCGAAGAAAAGCTAAAAAATTTCTCTCTGGATTTCGTGTAGATCTGGAAGACCAACCACGTGGATCTATAAATCTGTGTGCTATGGATTCAGGTACGCTTCCGCTTTCAGTTTCAGTTTATTTCTCATAAGTTTGACATGATAATACTAGATTATTGCTATGGTTTTGTGTAGAATAATTTAGATTAGACCCTAACATAAACATCATTTCAACTGGACTTTGTTTTGCTTAGATGTATTTTTAGATCATTTTTGTTTGATTTTGCTACTTGGTAAAAACAATTAATTTTTGTTGAAATTTATATTATTATTTTTTCATTTTTAACCGAAACGCATCCTTATCACTATATGTTTCAATGTGTATAATATATAAATACTAGTCATAACCCGTGCCCGCCGGCACGGTTCATTTAAGATTTACCCTACGAAATATTTGTTTCCCAAAAAATTATTTTCACAGCCAAAATTTAAAAGAACAACAAATTAGTGTAAAAATATTTAGCGGCACGAGGGCCTTTGGCGCGAAACAACAAATTCGGCGCAAACGCCTTTGACACGGAACAACAAATTCGGTGAGGACGCATTCGGCCTGGAATAACAAATTAGCGTAGAACAGTAAATTTGGCATGGACGCCTTCGGTGTAGAACAATAAATTAGCGTAAAAAAATTTAGCCGGCTAGAGGTGGCAAACGGGTCGGGTCGGGTTCGGGTCGGGACCAGTTTGACCCAACCCGGATATGTGTAAACCCGAAGCCGACCCGGATTATATCTGGGTCATGGTTCGAAAACCCGTACCCGACCCGGTGTAACCTGAGTTTACCCATATCCAACCCGATTCGTTTTGCGGGTCAGGTTCGGATCGGGTTCGTGTGGTCGGGTTGAGTGTAAGAGTAAAAACGCAGATTTAATTTCAAAGAAAAACGTGGACGTGAGGCCTCGAACTCGGGTTGAGGGATGCACACTCACCGAACACAACCACCAGACTACAATGTTTCTTGTAAACAATTGATATTTAATTCAATTTATATTGTTTAAATGCTTCATATTCTTAAAATTTGAAGCAAAACTTAGAAAAATAAAGGAATCCATTAGGATTCGAAACCGTGACCAGTACACCAACGTTCAGAAGCGGTAACCAAGTCTGTGACGACATGAAAACGTTAATAATATTTTAGATCGTCCCTCTCATTTTTCTGTAATTTTGGACACGTTTATTTTTAGGGGCAGAATGACGTATTTCACTAAACCATAATTCGTAAAATGTTAAACTGTTAATTACATTAATTATTATTATTAACCCTAACTAATTTCCCTAACCATATCCTAACCAATTTTCCTACACAGATCCAAGAAAATCGGATCTCACCCACCCAATTTGATTCCCAGCTAACAAATAATTCCAAACCCCACACCCCTTTTTTCATTTCCCCTTTAATATATCTCTTCTCATCCGAAGGAGAAAACCATCAGCCATCTCCTCTTTTAGCCCAAATCAACCAACCAAATCAAATCAGAAGACACGCCCAACCTCCTCAAACCACTCCCCCTCCTCCTCCGAATCCGCACGCCCAACCACCTGCCCCGCGCGTGCCTTCCTAAGCACAACGCCCGCCACCACGGCCACCGTCCTTCGGCGCAACCCACCACCAGTAGCTCCACCCTGACGACCATCCGTGCCCGTTGCCGCGTCCCAGCCCCTGCGAGCTGCTGTCGAATGCCGTTTCCCTGAGATCTGCCGCCCTCCGCAAAGCTCAACATGCGTCGCCCGCCGCGCCGATCCGTCGTCCGCTGCACCCCGATCCGCATTCTGCCGCCCCCGATCTCCCCTGAGCTCATCCCGATCTGCCCAGAACCACCCCCGGCCGCCTGCCTGAGCCGCGCCCCTGATTCCCCTGCAACGAAGAAAAAAAAGAAAGGAAAAAGAAAACACGAGAGAGAGAGAGAGAGAGAGAGAGAGAGGTTGTGGAAGAGGTGAGCGTTAGTATAGAGTTATATATAGTTATTAATAGTTGTTAGTTAATGTTAATTAGTTAAAAGTTAATTATAAAGTTAATGTTAGTTAATGTTAGTTTAAGTTAATTTATTTTATGTTATAGTTATAGTTTTTTAATTAATTATAAATTATTTTCAGTTATATATATAGTTTAAATATATATAATAGTGAATACAAATGTGTATTAGTAAAATCAATGTATAAATCTTAGTATAATATTAGTTAGTAATATTAGTTAATAATATTAGTTTAGTAATTAACATGATGTTAGTTATGTTAAAATCAGTGTGTAAGTATTAAATTAATGTTAGTCATAGCAGTAAGTTTTGTTAGTATAAATATAAGTTGATACATATATAAGTTTTAGTATATAACAGTACGTTATACATAATCATGTATATGTTAGTTGTAATGGTAATTAGTTAGTTAAAACTCCCGTTTGATACCAAATCCGTGATGTAGATACACCGCGCCTTACGCTACGATCACTTGGACACCCAAACTCACCTCGAGGCGAGTATTTTATCGTAAATGAAATGCAAAATGAATTGGTCAAACTTTAGTGCTAAGATCATATGCTAGTGTGCTTGTCAACTTTAGAACTGAATTGTATGTTTCCATTGTGCTGGTCGCTTTCTGATCAAATAGGACATGTTATATAATGTTGCTTGTTTGGAACATTCAATATCTGCCTGCTATCAAATTGAACTACATTTACTATTAGCTTGCTATCAAGTTGAACTAATTTGGACAGAGGGTATGACATAACCCACGAAACATGTATGCGATACCATCGAATACAGATGGGATGTAATCTAGTCAATGAATAGACAGACACCTTGGGTGGGGTTGGTTCATGTAGTAGAGTCCGTAAATATGGCTTGAACATCTTATGGCTACCTACATACCACACTAATGGAGGCAATCATCTTGACCATCTTCCAGGTTAGGAATGGCAAGAGGCGTCACGGCAAACCTCGATGATAGGGTATATCGAGAACATTTTACCTACTCGGACATGGACTTAATCACTAACACAAGCAACTGAAAAGCATTCTAAATTGCCAACTTTGTTAACCTTGTTTTAAAATGCAAATTTATATTAATTGTCGATGAACCTAATGTCTATACTTTCCACAAGTTCTTATTTTTGGCTATGTTGCTCTTATGTGTTCTAACCTTCTCATTTTCGTTAATTGCACGTTACTACTTTCATCAATTTAAACTCTTGCCGAGCTATCGCTGACATATATTTCAAATGAATTTATGAAATATATGTTAGGTTCAGAGACATTGTACATCGAAGACCCCGCTCTTGAGGATCCTATCTTAGAGGTGGACCCTGCTGATCAGAGTTACGAGGACGCTGAGATCCTCCTTGCTGAAAACTAGAGCGAGCTGTTTTTATTTCAGTTTTATTAGTTGGGCTTGTTGTTTTCCATGTGTGTTTACTTTCAGCAAATTGTGCGGCCATACTAGGCCTTAATTATTTTTTGTATCTTGTTTTAAAAATGCTGGTGTTAAACGTGTAATAGATATTTATGCTACTTCTGAGAAATTCGCGTGCAGCGACCTGCTTTGCTAAAACAACGCTTATTGTGCTTAAGTCAAAGAAGAAAGAAAAAAAAGGTACATCTTCTTTGCTTTAAGCACATGCGGACCTGCTCGCTCCCAAGTATAATGGGAAGCGTGGCGTGACAAGTTTTAGTGGTGGTCCATGCAGGTCCTCCTCCACTTGCACTCTGTGAAATACTTCAGAAGCAGTGTGAATATCATCACTAACCAGATCGTTTGAATAACTTTGTTCACAAATGTTTAACTTGTTCCTTTTGTAGCATAGCAGGAAGACCGCACACTCACAACGGAAATGGAACTATCGGAAATGGTGCTCCCGACATCCATGAACTCATGGGTGTCATGAGAGGAATGTTGGAGATCCAACAGCAGTTGATCTAGCAGGGTCAACAACCCGCACAACCTGCACCACCCCCCTCCTCGAGCTAAGCCTACAGCCAAGCAATTTTCAGAGCTGAACCCGAAGAGCTTTTCTGGAAGAGAAGGCCTGCTGGAAGCAGAAGAATGGGTCCGAAGTACTGAAGATGACCTGAGTATTGCCCGCATTGACCAGGCAGGTTGGGTGGAAGTTACCAAGAAACAGTTGACTGGAAATGCTCGGAACTGGTGGGACACTGAAGAAGCCCGTCTGGTCAAGCCCATCAACTGGACCATGTTTCGAGAGCGATTCGACGCTCAATATTTTCCTCGATCAGCTAAGAGGGAATTACAGCAACGTTTCGTCAACCTGGAACAAGGCAATTGGACTGTTGACGAATACAAGGTAGAATTTTCGATGCTTAGTCGATTCGCCCCGCACCTGGTAGAACATCTCGAAGAATGTGCATATCAGTTTCTCCAGAGACTGGACCTGGACATTCAGGCTTCAATATCTTCGACGAATCCGACTACACATCAGAAAGTGGTGGATGCTGCTAGGAAATATGAGCTCATTGTAAAGCATAAGAAGGGGCTTTAGATTGTAGGAAGTAGACGTCCACCGGAGCCACCCCGGGACAATCTCCGACCTACTCAGACTGCACAATTCAAGAATCCTGCTGCCTCAGCCAACAATCGACCTCAGATGGTGTGCTTTCACTGCATGCGGATTGGTCATGTCAAGAAGGACTGCAGAGAGCTGCTGAATCAATGCTTGATATGTGGAGCATCTGCACATGCTACCAGAGACTGCCCTCGCTGCACCAACAAGCCGATGACTACTGGACCTTCTGGACCTTTTCAGCGTGGAGCTCCTGGGCCTACTCAGCATGGACCACCTTTGGCTACACAACAGAAGGCTTTTGCACTGGCAAGGCAAAACCAGCTGAGGTGTCAGGTTTTCACCATGACAACCGCAGAGGTTGAGACAGATGAGCAAGTGATATCAGGTAATGCTTAAACCCTTCTTTTATAATGCTTATGGTGTATGCATATGTTGCTTGTTTATTTTTTGCTAAGACATATTTCCTATGTACTAGGTGTTATCTTAATAGCCTCTCATCCAACCCTATCTCTTTTTGATTCTGGAGCCACTCACTACTTCATAGCCCGAGGATTTGTAGAGAAACATTCTATTCATGTTGACTCTATACCAAATTGCTAGAACATCACTACTGGGAGTGGAGTAGTGAAAACTTCTAGTGGCTGTCGGTCTTGCCCTATAGTGATTTGTGGACATGAGTTCGCGGATTTTATGAAGTCGACATGCCAAAATACGATGCGGTAGTCACCATGGATTGGTTAGGAAATTTCTACGCTACTATCGATTGTCACAAAAAGAAAGTAGTGTTTGAAATCCCTGATCATCCTGTGTTTGAATTCACGAGCCGAGATCGTTCACTTGGACCTATCAAATTTCGGGCCAAGCCGAACGAAGTAATCATTGCATCGATGCAAGTTGAGCCCGAGAAGCCTAGAGTGGTTCGCGACTTTGGAGACGTATTCCCTGAAGATATTTCAGTTCACTATCGAACTTATGCCGAACACTCAACCCATTTCGAAGGCTCCTTATCGCATGGCTCTTGCTGAACTGGAGGAACTTCGGAAACAACTCGACGACATGTTACAGAAGGGATTGATACATCCCAGCGTATCTCCTTGGGGGTGTGCCAGTTCTTTTGGTCAAGAAGAAGGATGGGTCAAGAAGGATGTGTGTGGATTATCAAGAACTGAATAAGGTGACCGTAAAGAACAAGTACTCGCTGCCGCGCATTGATGTCATCTTCGATCAACTTGGTGTATTGTGAGTATTCTCTAAGCTGGATCTCCGAAGTGGTTATCATCAAGTGAAGGTCAGAAGTGAAGACATCTCGAAGACGGCCTTCCGGACCAAGTATGGGCACTATGAATTCGTAGTCATGCCATTCGGTGTAACTAACGCCCCAACAGTATTCATGAACCTTATGAATTTGATCTTTTATGAGTTTTTGGATAAGTTCGTAGTGATCTTCATCGACGACATCTTGGTCTAGTCGAATGAAGAAGAAGAGCATGCCGAGCATCTGCGGATTGTATTGGAGACCTTGCGACATCATCGGTTATATGCCAAGTACAGTAAGTGTGAATTCTGGCTAGACCGAGTCGCCTTTCTTGGGCATGTGGTATCAGAAGACGGTATTTCTATCGACCCAGAGAAGGTCATTTCAGTCAGGAATTGACCGACCCCTCGATCAGCTTTCGACATCCGAAGTTTTCTTGTATTGGCTGGCTATTACCGTCAATTCATCATGGACTTCTCGAAGATTGCTAAGCCTATGACTCGCCTGATGAGGAAGGATATTAAGTATATCGGGTCTAGTACTTGTGAGCAAGCATTTGAAGAATTGAAGACGAGGCTGACATCTGTGACGTCCCCCGATTTTGACGCATATGGGTGCTATATGATTGGGGATACCAGATTTAAATATTTATACCGCAAGCGCACGGTTGTAGTGTGGCTTGGGGGTCGAACACAGGGAGGCGTGGTTGTGCTTGTGTCAAAGAGGAACCGGTTCACCTTACGGGTGAGCTAGCCCGAACGATCGATGGTTTGTCACGGAATGTAAATACGAAGGATAAACGATATAAAAGGAAACCTGGGACTTCGGTTTCCACCCTATCATGTGCTCTCACTATTACGGCCGACAGATAGGAGTACGATCGGATTTAGGGTTTAGTGGTGAGACGTTGCCTCTAAAAGTGATACCTAGCGTCCCATGGGCCCGATATTCTGGTCGGTGCCCAGGATGATATCTAGGTCTACCCGATTTCGGTCGGTGGGCATTCCCATGTCCATTAACACCGACCGACTCCGGGAGCACTAAGCTCGCAACGATTACTCCCAACATCTCATCCTGCCGTTCCGACGCGCTAGGATTCAATGTCTACGCTAAGGGCGTGAGCTGTGGCTAGGGAGTCAACTGCCAAGTTTATTCCCCTTGGCCCGACTGTCAAAGGGGGTCTTTTTCCCACCGATGACAATGAAACACCCCGTGTAACCATCTAAATTCCTAATCCCTATCGAAATCCTAGTCCTATGGACGCATTAGGGAGAACCCACGAAGGGGTTTCCACCAAAATCCCAGATTTGGGAACTACTCATGATCAAGCAATAGAAAAGAGATAGTAGCAACGCTATTAAGATAATATTAAAGTTTCACAAAGATCAGAACACTTACAAAAAACAATAAAATTCCAGCCGTCACAATGGGAGAAAAAGACAGAAAATAACAACAGCCCCCTTTTTTCAGAACCCTCGGTCAACTATATATAGAAATCGCCGCCACCCGATCGGTTAAAGCATCAACCGATCGGGTGACCTGCTTGGCGCTTCAGCATCGACGTTCAGAAGCTTCAACCGCTCACTTGGCCCGATCGGTTGGCATCTCCGGGTCGTCGCTTGGAGAGATGCAGCATCACGTGAACCGATCGGTTGAGTATTCAACCGATCGGTTAGAAATACGCCCCAAGAGACAGAGAACACTGTTGACTTCACACGGTCAGTGAACCGGCGGTTGAGCTCTCCGGGTCATCGTTTGGAAGACAAATGAACCGATCGGGTGAGATGTCACCCGATCGGTTGGAATTCAGCTCCAAATGGCCGAGAGCTCTGTTGGATTGAACCGGTCGACGAACCGGTCGGTTGAGCTGCACTTCGCTTCAGCCTTCGTCCAGGTCGGATACGCGTGCATCACCCGATCGGTTGGCTGTGTCCAACCGATCGATTGAGGGCTGAAGAATAGCAATCTTCGTCGTTTGACCCCCTGGATCGCGCGTGACTCCTCCTGTTGCTCCGGGGACTCATGATATCTTCGTTATATGTCCCCTACGCTGGCAATCTCCTGTAAACACACAAAAACACAAAGAAGTGAAAGAAAACTAGAAATCACAAGAAAATGGATACATGACGACGGAAAACAACGGAAAAACACAAAGAAGATGTTCGTGAATATATAAAATATAAATACACGTGAAAATCCCCCAAGCTGAACCCTTACTCATCCTCGAGGAAGACGAGTGAGAGTCGGAGCTCGGAGGGAGAAAATAGAGGGAGAGAGAGAGAAAAAGAGAAATCAAATCCTAAATCGCCCATCAGGGCCAACAAAATCAAGCACGCCACACCAAGCAAGCAAGGGACAAATCACAACATTAAACCAAGGAATGCGAGTCCAAACTAGTGTCGTGGGCCCACGCGGTGAAGCGCGAGTGAGTATGGTCATGTGCTAGCGGACGGTATCACTATCTACATTGTGCAATAAAGCTCCATATACACAAATCCAAGGAAAGACCCAAATATCGATTCGATTTGAAATAAGCAGTGAATAGTAGCTCAAGCATGCATGAGAAGAGTATAAGAATAGAAGCGTATCATGCATCGGGGACTCGATAGCTAGGAACTAGGAAATCACCACACTATCGCCTAGGTAATCGCTAGAAAGTTCCTATTCCAAGTGTTTTCGAAAACGATGGAGGTTGAGATGATGTGGAGTAGAACACTCGGTGCAAATTCTCGCCTTCCCTTTTTTCTAGGTAGGTAGGAAAATATTTACACATTTTTTTTGGGTTTTGGGTATTTGTATTTTTTTGGATTTTTGGCTATGCATATTGTTTTTCTCTTTTCTCTTTTTTTGGGGTTTTCTTCTCTTTTTTTGGATTTTTGGGCTTTGGGATATATGCTTGTGTACTCTCCCAAGTGGGAGAACGATACACGACGAGGGGATTTGCACCAAGTAAAATAAAAAAGAAATCGGATTCTAAACACTTGGGAAAATGATATTTTTTTCGCTAATCAGAGCATAGGCTAAATGGGTTATCCTAGTCCTATTTGTGGAATCCCGATACATGTGAATTGAAGTATACGATATAAATATATTCATGCATATAGAAGCAGACAGGGGAAGCAAATACTGCATATTCAAATCGGAGCATGCTAAACTAGGGGTCATCTCAGGACAGGTATATAAATCAAAATCATAAAGTAGAAGCACACCATAAGCTAGTCACGACACACGACTCATGTAAAAGCAAGTGAACTCACGAAGCATGAAATGCAAGAGGACTCGGCTTCCTAAGGTTAGTGAAAGTGTTTATCGAAGCTATGCTAGGTGTGTGTGTGTGTGATTTAGTGGCAATTCATCATATGGGGTCATCTTTAGGAGAGAGAGTAAAAAGAAAGAGAGAAAAAGAAAAATACAATGAAAACGACTCAAAAACGAAGAAAAAGACACAACCGACGCACGAAGTGCGACTCCCCCAAGCTGAAACTTGCATTGACATCAATGCAATAGAAGTAAATACGGGAGGGCAATGAAAATGGGGGGGAAATACGCACCGACACCAAAAGAATGAGAAACAAGAAAACAACACATACGAACTAGAAAAAATAAAAAGAAGGAAAAAGAAACATAGAAAAATAAAAATAGAGAAGCACACTCAAATGACACATATAAACATGCACACCATAAAAACATCGCACGCCAACACACAAAAAACGACTTCCCCCAAGCTAGACATGACAATGCTAGCAATAAGATATAATCATGATGATGCAGAAATATGCTAGGGGGAAGATCAGAAAAGAAAAGGAAATCAAAATGCAGGAGAGGGACCATCCTCTTCCTCCTCGGTAGAATATGTGGGGGATGTGGGGGAGTGCACGGGAGAGTGACGGGTGCGCGGAGAAGTGGGGAAAGGGGTGGATGGGTGGGTGCGGTGGTGGTGTGAACGATGGGTGGAGTGGTGGTGATGATGGTAAGTGTGGGGAAATGGCGACTAAAGCGGTGGTGGATGGAAGATGTACGGTGGTAGAAGAGGATGGTGTGGGTAGTGATCTCGATCGCACCTGCAATTTCTTGCGGCGCGCGTATGCGGTGAGGGAAGTGGAGGGTAGCAGAGGTGGTGGGTCAGATACGGTGTGTGTAGAGGAAGTGGTGGGAATGGAAGTGGTGGTGGGAGGGGATGAATGTGAAAGTGGAGGTGAAGATCGTCGAGGAGGCGAAGGAGGTGGTGAGGGGGAGGGGTGGGTGGAGGTGGACCATGAATGTGATTGAGAATGCGGAGGATGGAGGCCACGTTCCTCTCGAGTGCGAGGAAACGTGGGTAGGTAAAGATAGAAGAGGATGTGACCGAGGAGGTCGAAGTGTATGCGCCAGCGCGCAGTGCAGCTAACTCATCCTCGAGACCGAAGCGAGCAGAGGTGGCTCGACGAAAGGAGGAAGTAGTGGTCGTACGGATAGGAGAAGTGGTGACGGTGGTGATGGGGACAGAAGCCGGGGTGGCACTACTGGGTCCAGTCCCGGGGTCTCCTTGGGACGCAGAGATATCCTGCCCGCCTAAGTGGGCGGCAGGGGAAGGTGATCTGGGTGCGCCCGGGATAAGGAACAGAAGACGTAACCCCCCTAGGAACTCAGGAACAGGAGGGAACATCCAATCTACCATAAGAACGATAAACATGCGACCTGGGTTGGGCAGAATGGTGTAAAGAGCAGGGGGTGACCGTAGTAGAAAGTGAAACGACCGTCGGGTCGAGGCTTGATCATATGCGTGTGCCGCAGGACATCAAGATCCAGACGTGTAGGTCCTGCGGCAGAAAGCAAATCTCTGGGGATAGCGAAATTGAACTGGGGATATGAAGCAATGATGGTAATGAGGCCCCCGCAACAATACTTGCCCTTGTTGGCGCGGCTAATCTCAAGCAATCTGTGAATAAGCCAATCGCCAGCATGAATAGGTATGACAGGGGCCTCAAAAGCAATCCCGTCAGCACCGTGAATAAAATCAAATGTCATGGCCCACAGAATAAAAAGGCCAGGGATGGTCACGGTCCCGGACTCATCTCTGGGGAAGAATGTGCTACAAAAGATGCGGTGGGCCAGACAGAATACGGGGTGAATGATGGAGGAGGCCTTGGCCTTCCCTCGCGGATAATGGTCGTGGATGGTGAGGCAAAACCAAAATATATCGACGTCGAAGTCGCGGTGATATTCGTAGGAACGGATAACGTCGCCACCTATAATGGGGAAACCGAAAATGTTATTGATTGTATCCAGGTGGGTGCGGATAGTTCGGTTTCGGACGCGAAAAAAGACGATCGATCCCGCCTCACATTTGAGGGAGGAAAGGAATTCTAGTGTGAGGGAGGGGTAAGATACCGCGTGGGCGTTCAAGAAAGCTATCCATCCTAGGTTAGTGAAAAGAGTCTCGACCTCGGAGAAAACTCAGAGATCGATAAGAGTTTGGGCATGTGCAAACTTGGTGGATAGGTGTGTACGTGCGTCGAGTCTATTATAAAAATCTTTCTGTTCAAGACTCAAAAAACGGTAACCACGCGGTCCCATCATTGGATCCTCAGGAGGGATAATTGGTTGGGGATGAGGTTGTGTAGGCGGTGTAGGAGGAGGACGTGAACTAGGTGGACGTGTGGTCTTCCGTCTCTTGCGAGACGACCCCTCCTCATGCATGATATAGCCTTACCCTTATCCTTGTCCTTGGCCATGATAGTGTGTGATGCAAGTGAATGCAAGATATGATGAATGCACACGACCAATGGCGATTGAGCAAAACAGTAGTACTAGGACAAATGTAAGAAATAGAGATAGGGAACGAGTTTATCAAGTAGCGAAGACAATCCTTGCTCGCAAATCACCCAACGCAGAGCAATGAGGGAAGTGTGAAGCCGTGGCACGCCGATTCAACAAATTTTCGAAATGGTGAAGAGTGGCTAGGGTTAGGGCGTAGGTTAGGGTTGAATGAAAGAGAATGAGAGTGGGATTGATGGAGAGAAGGGAGGAGGAAGTGGGGAGATCGGTTGAGAGACAGTGGGGGTTGTTTGGGGGAAGAAGGTGGCCGGTTGAGGAGTGGAGAGACGAAACGACGGAGGAGAGATCGAAGTCGGGTGAGAGAAATGAATCGGGTGAAAGAGGGGGTATTTATAGGGTTTTAGGCGAACCGATCGGGTGAGATCTCACCCGATCGGTTGAGTAAATTTTCGAAAACTTTGTTGAAAAGTAGCTACAGGCGAACCGATCGGTTGAGATTTCAACCGATCAGTTGGCCGCTTCACAATTTTCCCGAGAGCACTCCCGACTTCACCCGGACATCCACCCGGTCACAGCTCAGATCAACCGATCGGTTGAATTAATTCCAAATTTTCCCGAGACCTCTGCCGTTCTCACACGATCTGCCACCCAGTCTCAGTTTGCTCCACCCGAGCGGTTTGCTGATGAACAGATACATGCCATTGTCAGATACGTCCCACCCGATCGGTTGAGGGCTCAACCGATCGGTTGGGGGCTTGTTTCCTGCAAAACATCAAAAATAGCCTAAGTCTTTTGACGAAACCTCCCGTGGCTGAATTTATTCAACAAAATAAGAAAAATAAACCTAAAAATAAAGACGATGGTTTAGAACATGGGTTGCCTCACATGAAACGCTGTTGTTTAACGTCGTTTGCTCGACGCCCGGTAGATGATTTTCAAGGAGGACGTTGGTGATGCTTAATGTTTGGCATCCCTTCAGATGTTGGAGTGGTGGCCTTTGGTGTTGACAGCGGTGATAAGTAGACTTCTTCGACGATCCTCCCTCCGTTGATGGTATCCGGGGGCTTCTCTCTCACATTGGCGTCGACCGCCACTTTTTGTAAGATCCGGATCTCATCAGCGGTAAGCCCCATGGGCTCTTTTCCTTCTCTCCTCGTTGGAGCAGCTTTTTGGAATCCAGGAGGGGTCGTATGTGAGACACCCGCTTCCCGAGCAACATCTTCCTTCTTCAAACCGACATGCTCTTCAAGGCCCCCCCAGCTGTCGGGGGGTTCCTTGAGAGAATTTCCCAGGCCCCAGCTTCTACGGCTCTTTCCTCCTCAACGTCCAGCATATTACAACCAGGTTCATCCGGAGGGTGCTTCATAGATAACTCCAAGTCAAATTCGACCTTCTGGTCGCCAACATTAAGGGATACCTTCCCGTTCTTCACATATATCAGCACGCCAGTGGTGGCCATGAAGGGCTTCCCGAGGATGATGGTGTATGAGTGTCTTCGGGCATGTCCATCACCACGAAGTCTACCGGCACATGCACTCTGCTGATGTTTACTGGCAGGTCGTCTACAATTCCCACCGGATATTTTACCGATCTATTAGCTAGTTGAAGGGTCATACTTGTGGGCTCCAGATCTCCCATCCCTATCCTCCTGTATAGTGACAGGGGCATCAGACTGGCGCTCGCTCCCAAATCGACGAGCTCCCGATGGATCTTCACTTCCCCAATCGAACAAGGAATAGAGAAGCTTCTTGGGTCCTTAAGCTTGGGCAGATTTGCTCGCTGAATGAGAGCGCTGCATTCCACCGTGAGAATGACCTTTTCCTTTCTGGAACCCCTCGTCACCAAATCCTTTAAGAATTTCGCATAGGAAGGAATTGTTTCTATGGCTTTGAGGAAAGGGATGTGCAAGCTCAAATCCTTGACCATAGCAAAGAACTTGCTGTATTTTTCATCAATCTTAGCTTTGGCAAGTCGTTGTGGAAAAGGCACAATGGGCTTAAATACTCTCAGGTTCCCCTCCTCGTCCTTCTTCTTCTCTTCTTCAGAGACTCCCTCCGGAGTCGTAGTATTTGGTGACGAAGCTCCGTCGTCATTAGCCTTTTCAATTGGTTGCCCACCAACCAACGGAGCCTCAGGTTCCTTAGCGGGTACTCTTGTAGGAATTTGTGTCCCGCTTCTCAAGACGATAGCAGACACATTCGCATGATCATGCGTTAGTGCCAATGTTTGATTCGCCCCCTTGGATTTACTTCCGGTTGACCCGGCAATTGGTTTTGCGCTCTCTGAAGGTTCTCCACCTGCAACCCCAGCTGGGTTACTTGGTCAGTGACGGCCTTTTGTCCCATTTCCAGCCGCAAGTTGATCTTCTCCTGGTTCGTAATATACTGGATCAAGAGGCTCTCCACCTGGGGGATAACTCGCTGCTGGCCATTTGGCTGCTGCTGCTGCTGTACGGACTGCTGGTTCCTGGGGTACTGATGGTACATTTGTTGTGGCTGTTGCTGTTGCTGATACTGCTGCTGCTGTTGCCTAGGTGGCTGATATAACTGTTGCTGCGGTTGCTGAGGATGCTTATAAGGTGCCCGGTAGCTCAAATTAGGGTGGTTCCGGTTATTGGGAGAATAAGCCGGATTTGAGCTAGTCCTTGGTGGATATGGCACATTATTCGTCGGGTTGAAGAAAAGTGCGCTAGCTTGATCCACCGGTGGTGAGATATCACCACCCTCGAAGTCTCCTAGGACTTCCGCTTCCACCGCCGATACTTGTTGGGTGCTGGCACCACCAGCTCCTACCATAAGCGCTGAGATCTGGGTCGATAGCAAATGGAATTTGCTAGACAACTTGTCGACGTCCTCGACTCTTTGAATGCCTCCAGATCTGGGTGTGGCATGCTCATCGCACCACCACTCATTGTTTGATGCCATGTTTTCTAACATGTTGCCGACATCTTCCTCGCTTCTAGACATAAAGGACCCCCATCCGCGACGTCCATCGAAGATTTTAAGTCATCCCTCAATCCATTATAGAACAGTAATATGCCACTTTGGAAGCTCGTGATGAGGGCATCTCCGCTGCATCTCTTTGTATCTCGTCCAAGCTTCGTGCAGGGACTCGTGGCTGGCCTGGGAGAAGGAGGAGATCTCACTCCTCAGATTCATGGTCTTCCCCAGGGGAAAGAACTTAGTCAAGAACGCATTCGAGAGCTTCTCCCAAGTGTTGAAGGTGTTCGGGTTCTTTCCCCTAAGACATTGCTTGGCTTTATCCCGAAGAGAGAAGGGGAATAGCTTCAGTCGGATAGCTTCAGTCATGACACCATTAATCCTAAATGTGTCACACTTCTCAAGGAAGGAGTCCAGATGTTCAATAGGGCTCTCCATGGGTGCCCCAGAAAATTGATCCTGTTGGATCCACGTCACTAACGACATCTTAAGCTCAAAACTCTGTGCCGTAATAGCCGGAGGTTGGATGGAGGAGGTGGACCCGATGGATGGCATTGAGTATTCCAACAGGGACTTCTGCGGTGGGGTATTCTCCCCCATAGCTGCAGACTCTTCTCTTCTTCTCTTCTCTGCATTCAGACGCCTCAGGGTGGCATTGATCTCTGGGTCAATAGGAATCAAGTCGTCGAGATTCCTTGTATTCCTGCGCATGTAAAATCACGAACACCCGTGAAGCAAGTATGGGATAGGAACAGATAAAAACAAAAAATAAAAATTAGAAAATAAAAATAAAAAAGTAGAATGCGAAAATTATCGCGAGATAGGGATATGAGCTAGACTCAAGGGTTCAATAGCTCCTAAAATAACAAGCACGTTTCCTCCCCGGCAACGGCGCCATAAAGCTTTACGTCCCCCGATTTTGATGCATATGGGTGCTATATGATTGGAGATACCATATTTAAATATTTATACCGCAAACACACGGTGTTGTAGTGTGGCTTGGGGGTCGAACACAGGGAGGCATGGTTGTGCTTGTGTCAAAGAGGAACCGGTTCACCCTATGGGTGAGCTAGCCCGAACGATCGATGGTTTGTCACGGAATGTAAATACGAAGGATAAACGATATAAAAGGAAACATGGGACTTCGGTTTCCACCCTATCATGTGCTCTCACTATTATGGCCGACGGATAGGAGTACGATTGGATTTAGGGTTTAGTGGTGAGACGTTGCCTCTAAAAGTGATACCTAGCGTCCCATGTGCCCGATATTCCGGTCGGTGCCCAGGATGATACGCTAGGTCTACCCGGTTTCGGTCGGTGGGTATTCCCATGTTCATTAACACCGACCGACTCCGGGAGCACTAAGCTCGCAACGATTACTCTCAATATCTTATCCTGCCGTTCCCACGCGCTGGGATTCAATGTCACGCTAAGGGCGTGAGCTGTGGCTAGGGAGTCAACCACCAGGTTTATTCCCCCTTGGCCCGACTGTCAAAGGCGGTCTTTTTCCCACCGATGACAATGAAACACCCCGTGTAACCATCTAAATTCCTAATCCCTATCGAAATCCTAGTCCTATGGACGCATTAGGGAGAACCCACGAAGGGGTTTCCACCAAAATCTCAGATTTGGGAACTACTCACAAATCATGGTTAAAAAGCAATCTAAACACAAATCAACTGTAACGCCCCGCTCCCCGGGATACCCGATAAGTACGAATCCGTATCAGGTATTCCCAACGAGACGGGTGCTACGAAGAAAATACGAAATCACAAACACAAGCAGGTCCACTGCGCACTGCTGGGACTATCCCAGCAGTGCGCAGTGGACCTGCTTGTGTTTGTGATTTCGTATTTTCTTCGTAGCACCCGTCTCTTTGGGAATACCTGATACGGATTCGTACTTATCGGGTATCCCAGGGAGCGGGGTGTTACATCAACCATAGAAATCATGATCAAGCAATAGAAAAGAGATAGTAGCAATGCTATTAAGATAATATTAAAGTTTCACAAAGATCAGAACACTTACAAAAAACAATAAAATTCCAGCCGTCACAATATGAGAAAAAGACAGTAAATAACAACCGCCCCCTTTTTTAGAAACCTAGGTCAGATATAT
Organism: Scilla litardierei; assembly: GCA_030789695.1. Taxonomy (NCBI): domain Eukaryota; kingdom Viridiplantae; phylum Streptophyta; class Magnoliopsida; order Asparagales; family Asparagaceae; genus Scilla; species Scilla litardierei. The sequence goes on from CM061142.1 coordinate 99,296,335, forward strand.
ATAGAAAGCACCGCCACCCGATCGGTTGAAGCATCAACCGATCGGTTGAAGCATCAACCGATCGGGTGACCTGCTTGGCGCTTCAGCATCGACGTTCAGAAGCTTCAACCGCTCACTTGGCCCGATCGGTTGGCATCTCCGGGTCGTCGCTTGGAGAGATGCAGCATCACGTGAACCGATCGGTTGAGTATTCAACCGATCGGTTAGAAATACGCCCCAAGAGACAGAGAACACTGTTGACTTCACACGGTCAGTGAACCGGCGGTTGAGCTCTCCGGGTCATCGTTTAGAAGATTCGGCTACAAATGAACCGATCGGGTGAGATGTCACCCGATCGGTTGGAATTCAGCTCCAAATGGCCGAGAGCTCTGTTGGATTGAACCGGTCGATGAACTGGTCGGTTAAGCTACACTTCGCTTCCGCCTTCGTCCAGGTCGGATACGCGTGCATCACCCGATCAGTTGGCTGTGTCCAACCGATCGGTTGAGGGCTGAAGAATAGCAATCTTCGTCGTTTGACCCCCTGGATCGCGCGCGACTCCTCCCGTTGCTCCGGGGACTTATGATATCTTCGTTATATGTCCCCTACGCTGGCAATTTCCTGCAAACAAACAAAAACACAAAGAAGTGAAAGAAAACTAGAAATCACAAAAAAGGATACAGGAGGACGGAAAACAACGGAAAAACACAAAGAAGACGTGCGTGAATATATAAAATATAAACACACGTCAAAATCCCCCAAGCTGAACCCTTCCTCGTCCTCGAGGATGACGAGTGGGAGTCGGAGCTCGGAGGGAGAAAATAAAGGGGGAGAGAGAGAGAGAGAGAAAGAGAAATCAAATCCTAAATCTCCCGTCAGGGCCAACAAAATCAAGCACGCCACACCAAGCAAGCAAGCGACAAATCACAACACTAAACCAAGGAATATGAGTCCAAACAAGTGTCGTGGGCCCACACGGTGAAGCGCGAGTGAGTGTGGTCGTGTGCTAGCGGACGGTATCACTATCTACATTGTGCAATAAAGTTCCATATACACAAATCCAGGAAAAGACCCAAATATCGATTCGATTTGAAATAAGCGGTTAATAGTAGCTCAAGCATGCATGAGAAGAGTATAAGAATAGAAGCGTATCATGCATCGGGGACTCCACAGCCAGGAAATAGGAAATCACCACACTATCGCCTAGGTAATCGCTAGAAAGTTCCTATTCCAAGTGTTTTCGAAAATGATGGAGGTTGAGATGATGTGGAGTAGAACACTCGGTGCAAATTCTCGCATTCCCTTTATTCTAGGTAGGTATGAAAATATTCACACATTTTTTTGGGTTTTGGGTATTTGTATTTTTTTTATTTTGGCTATGCATATTTTTTTCTCTTTTCTCTTTTCTTTTCTTTTTTTGGGGTTTTCTTCTCTTTTTTTGGATTTTTGGGCTTTGGGATATATACATGTGTACTCTCCCAAGTGGGAGAACAGTACACGACGAGGGGATTTGCACCAAGTAAAATAAAAAAGAAATCGGATTCTAAACACTTGGGCAAAGGAGATTTTTTTCGCTAATCAGAGCATAGGCTAAATGGGTTATCCTAGTCCTATTTGGAGACATTTCTTACTGAGTGAGAAAGTGAAAGTTTTCATTGATCACAAAAGCTTGAAATACATTTTCACCCCATAAAGAGTTGAATATGAGACAGCGCAGATGGTTAGAACTGATGGCCGATTACAACATCGACCTCCAATATCATCTAGGGAAGGTTAATGTCGTACCCGATGCTTTGAGTAGACTGCCAGTAATCATGACTCTTACAGTTCAGTGGAGGCTACAACAAGATCTACATGAGATGGATATGGAGGTTGTTTTACCTGAAGTAACATCATCGTTGATGAATATGCAGATTCAGTTGATGATTGTGGATCGGATCAAAACTGCTCAGCCTGGAGATGTAAAGCTACAAAAGATCAGAGAGCAAGTTGAAGCTGGATGTCGGATGGATTTTTTTATTCATGAGGATGGTTTCCTGAGATACGGCAGTAGGATCTGCGTACATCCAGGTGATATCAGAGAAGAGCTGATGAATGAAGCTCACAATTCCCCCTATTCCATTTATCCTGGCGGTACCAAGATGTACAAGGACCTTTGTCTGAACTTTTGGTGGCATGGAATGAAGAGTAGTATGGCTCGAAGTTTTGCTAAGTGCTTTGCGCGTCAGCAAGTGAAGGCTGAACATCATCGCATTGCTGGGCTGCTTCAACCCCTGTCGATTCCAGAGTGGAAATGGCAGCACATCATTATGGATTTCGTGACTGGACTACCTCGGAGTACTAAGCAGAATGATGCGATTTGGGTGATCGTTGATCGATTAACCAAATCAGCATATTTCATACCCTTCCGAGTGGGACAATCTACGGAAATGCTTGCTAAGAAGTATATGGAGGTAATGATCTATCCTATACATTTAAAACTTCTTTCTAGTATACGTTGTGATGTAATCAATAATCGTGCAGGAGATTGTTCGATTGCATGGAGTTCTAGTGAGCATTGTCTCTGACCGGGACACTAGATTCACATCTCAATTTTTGGAAGAGTCTGCAGTCCAGTTTGGGTACCAGTCTTAGTTTCAGCACTGCGTACCACCCGCAGACGGATGGCCAATCAGAGCGTACCATCCAGATATTGGAGGACAAGTTACGAGCTTGTATGTTGGATTTCACAGGCTCATGGCAAGATCGTCTACACCTGATAAAGTTTGCCCACAATTATAGCTACTAAGCCAGCATTGGCATAGCCCCATTTGCAGCACTCTATTGAAGGAAGTGTCGATCCCCGCCAAGCTGGGATGACATTGGTGATCGAGAATTATTGGGTCCTGAGATGATTGTTGAAACAGTGGATGTAGTGCGTAATATCAGAGACAAGCTACGCATTGCACAAGAACGGTACAAGCATTGGGCTGTTGCCAAGCGTCGTCACTTGGAGTTTCAACCAGGAGATCATGTTTTCCTGAAGATATCCCCGAATAGATGAGTGATTCGTTTTGGAAGGCGAGGTAAGCTCAGTCCAAGGTTCGTTTGACCATTTGATGTGTTAGAGCGAGTTAGAGAGGTAGCTTATTGTCTAGATCTACCGCCATCATTGGAGGGAGTACATAATGTTTTCCATGTCTTCCAGCTGCGTCGTTATATCAGTGATCCTATGCATGTGGTTGATCATTCAGAGATCACAGTGCGACCAGATCTTACCTATGAGCAGCAGCCAGTATAGATTCTGGATCGACGTTAGAAGACTCTCAGGAATAGAGCCGTTGATCTAGTGAGGGTATGTGGCGTCACAACTCGCCTGAGGAATCCACATGGGAACGAGAATATGAGATGCGCGAACGCTACCCTTATCTGTTTATTGCATCATAATAAAATTCCGAGGACGGAATTATTTGTAAGGAGGGGATGTGACGACCTGAAAACGTTAATAATATTTTAGATCGTCCCTTTCATTTTTCTGTAATTTTGGACACGCTTGGGGTAGAATGACGAATTTCACTAAACCATAATTCGTAAAATGTTAAATTAATAATTACATTAACTATTATTATTAACCCTAACTAATTTCACTAGCCCTACCCCCAACCAATTTTCCTACACAGATCCAAGAAAATCGGATCTCACCTACCCCATTTGATTCCCAACTAACAAAAAATTACAAACCCCACACACCTTATTTCATTTTCCCCTTAATATATCGCTTCTCCTCCGAAGGAGAAAACCATCAGCCATCTCCTCCTCCTTCAGCCCAAATTAACCAACCAAATCAAATCAGAAGACACCCCCAACCTCCTCCAACCACTCTCCCCCTCCTTCGAATCCGCGCGCCCAACCACCTGCCTCTCGTGCGCCTCCTTAAGCCCAACTCCTGCCACCACGGCCACCGTCCTCCGGCGCAACCCACAGCTAGCAGCTCTACCCTGACGACCCTCTGTGCCCGTTGCCGCGTCCCAGCCCCCGCGAGCTTCCGTCGAACGCCGCTTCCTTGAGATCTGCTGCCCTCCGCAAAGCTCAGTGCGCGCCCGTCCGCCGCCCCTGATCCGCCATGAGCTCCTCCCGATCCGCCCAGAACCGCCCCCGGCCGCCTGCCTGAGCTGCGCCCCTGATTTCCCTGCAATGAAGAGAAAAAAAGAAAGGAAAAAGAAAACGACAGAGAGAGAGAGGGGTTGTGGAAGAGGTGAGAGTTAGTATAGAGTTATATATAGCTATTAATAGTTGTTAGTTAATGTTAATTAGTTAAACGTTAATTATAAAGTTAATGTTAGTTAATGTTAGTTTAAGTTAATTTATTTTATGTTATATTTATAGTTTTTTTAATTAATTATAAATTATTTTCAGCTCTATATATATATATATATATATATATATATATATATATATATATATATATATATATATATATATATATATATATATATATATATGTTGACTAGGATCCATTCGGATGGATCAAACATGCGGATCCATCCAAGTGGAATTTAAAGCTAGACAATGTAAATAGAAAATCCGACCGTTGGATGTCTTCTAACATGTATAAACTAGCTCCAAACAAAATTTCAACTAATTTGGACATGTTTTGCCCTTGCATCAAGTGGTTGCAAAATTAGCCGATTTTATAACTATTCAAAAACATCGATTTTGTAACCACTTGATGCATGGGAAAAATATGTCCAAATTAGTTGAAATTTTGTTTGGAGCTAGTTTAGACATGTTAGAAGACATCCAACGGTCGGATTTTCTATTTACATTGTCTAGCTTTAAATTCCACTTGGATGGATCCGCATGTTTGATCCATCCGAATGGATCTTAGTCAACGTATATATATATATATATATATATATATATATAGAGTTTAGATATATATAATAGTGAATACAAATGTGTATTAGTAAAATCAATGTATAAATCTTAGTATAATATTAGTTAGTAATATTAGTTAATAATATTAGTTTAGTAATTAACATGATGTTAGTTATGTTAAAATAAGTATGTAAGTATTAGATTAATGTTAGTAATATCAGTAAGTTTTGTTAGTATAAATATAAGTTGATACATATATAAGTTTTAGTATATAACAGTACGTTATACATAATCATGTATAGGTTAGTTGTAATGGTAATTAATTAATTAAAACTCCCGTTTGATACCAAATCCATGATGCAGATACACCGCGCTTTACACTATGATCACTTGGACACCCAAACTCACCTCGAGGCAAGTATTTTATCGTAAATAAAATGCAAAATGAATTGTTCAAACTTTAGTGCTAAGACCATATGCTAGTGTGCTTGTCAACTTTAGAACTGAATTGTATGTTTCCATTGTGCTGGTAGCTTTCTGATCAAATAGGACATGTTATATTAATGTTGCTTGTTTGGAACATTCACTATCTGTCTGCTATCAAATTGAACTACATTTACTACCAGCTTGCTATCAAGTTGAACTAATTTGGACAGAGGGTATGACATAACCCACGAAACATGTATGCGATACCATCGAATACAGATGGGATGTAATCTAGTCAATGACTAGACAGACACCTTGGGTGGGGTTGGTTCATGTAGTAGAGTCCGTAAATGTGGCTTGAACATCTTATGGCTACCTCCATACCACACTAATGGAGGCAATCATCTTGACCATCTTCCAGGTTAGGAATGACAAGAGGCGTCACGGTAAACCCCGATGATAGGGTGTATCGAGAACATTTTGCCTACTCAGACATGGACTTATTCACTAACACAAACAACAGAAAAGCATTCTAAATTGCCAACTTTGTTTACCTCGTTTTAAAATTCAAATGTATATTAATTTTCGATGAACCTAATGTCTTTACTTTCCACTTGTTCTCATTTTTGGCTATGCACATGCTCTTATGTGTTCTAACCTTCTCATTTTCGTAAATGGCAAGTTACTGCTTTCATCAATTTAAAATCTTGTCGAGCTATCGCTGACATATATTTCAAATGAATTTATGAAATATATGTTAGGTTCAGAGACAGAGTACATCGAGGACCCTGCTCATGAGGATTCTATCTTAGAGGTAGACCCCGCTGATCAGAGTTACGAGGACGCTGAGTTCCTCCATGCTGAAGACTAAAGCGAGCTGTTTTTATTTTAGTTTTATTAGTTGTACTTGTTGTTTTCCAGGTGTGTTTACTTTCAGCAAATTGTGCGGCAATGCTAGGCCTTAATTATTTTGTGTACCTTGTTTTAAAAACGCTGGTATTAAAAGTGTAATAGATATTTATTCTGCTTCTGAGAAATTCGCGTGCAGGAACCAGCTTTGCTAAAACAACGCTTATTGTGCTTAAGTCAAAGAAGAAAGAAAAAAAAGGTACATCTTCTTTGCTTTAAGCACATGCGGACCTGCTCGCGTCCTTGCTCTCAAGTATAATGGGAAGCGGGGCGTGACAAAGTCGCCACATGGTGCTATTGAAAGAAGTATGTATAAAATTTATTATATATTAATACTTTATAACCGGGTGGAATTTGGGTCAATTGGTTAACTGGTCAAACCCATACCCGACCTGGATACCCAACCCGAATTGACTTCTACCCATACACGGCCTTAGAGGCCGGGTTCGGGTTGTAATGCCCTACAAGCTACTGCACAAGTACTAGAGGGGGGGGGGGTTAATAGTACTTTAAAAATAACAAGGAGTATAATTCCTAATTATAATGCAAACAACTACCAAATCAATTTGCGGAAGCTTAAATTGAATGACAACAACAAAAATAACAATGCTAACAAGAGATGTTACTGGGTTCGGATCCACCCAAGTCTCCCCGACTTGTTCCCGGTGATCCTACGTCCCAACCACCCGGATCCCCTCCGGATACTTGAGTTAGAAACCCTAACTCAAGATTTCCACTATGAAATACTTGTGAAAATCCTCCACAAGTCAAATCATACAAAATGTAATTTGTGACTCCCACAACCCGGGATCACAACCACATTCTCACAACCGAGAGTGAAACTTACAAATCAAATATGAAATGAAATAAGAAAACTTCTTACCGAACAAAATACCTATGCCTTGAGTATTGCTTACGAATTAGGGCAAGGATGATTTTGGGGAAGAAGTGGCACCAAACCCTAGCTCCAAGATGTAGATCAGCGATGGAGAGCTTTGGGGATGTTGGTGACCTAGAATCAAGCACTTGGCTTAGAAGGCTTCACACTCAATGAATCTCTCTTTGGAAGTAAGAGTGAGGAGAGATTATTGAATGGAAAGAATGAGCTTTGAATGCACTTGGAATGATTTCTCTTGATCTCTAAACTTGCAATAATATTAGCCTTGGCAGCAATGAATGCAGCCCATCAAGTATATATAGGATAGAGGAGAGAGAGAGAGAGAGAGAGAGAGAGAGAGAGAGAGAGAGAGAAAAACGTTTCAATTAAAGCTCCAACGGCTCTTTTCTGAACCCAACTAGTCGGTCAAAGAACAACCACCGACCGACTAGTTCATCAACTAGTCGGTCGGTCAATTAACGTGAACCGACTAATGAGTAAACTGAGAAAAGATCAAAGTACAGACTAAGGAACTAGTCGGTCTAAGAAGAGTAGCTGACCGACTAGTTTCACAACTAGTCGGTCGGTTACTCAACGTGGACCGACTAACAGATAAAACTGAAGTCTGAGAAGAATTAGACTTAGTCGGTCCAAGAACAAATGTTGACCGACTAATTCACCAACTAGTCGGTCACCAAATGAACATAGACCGACTAACAATAAACAGTAAGTATGGTGAAAAATTTGGCATGTACAGTAAACTAAACTAGTCGGTCTAAGAAGAAAAGTTGACCGACTAGTTCATCAACTAGTCGGTCGATCAAAGAGCACAGACCGACTAATGATAAACAGTAGCTCAAGCTCAAATGTGCATGAACAGGGAAAGCTCAACTAGTCGGTCACAGAAGCATCACAGACAGACTAGTTTACAAACTAGTCGGTCGGTGAGTCAACTTAGACCGACTAACTGTAAACAGTAAAGAGCAATGAATTAACTGAGAAGAACTAGTCGGTCCAAGAAGCTTGGCTGACCGACTAGATCACCATCTAGTCGGCCAGTTCTTCTTCTTGAACCAACTAACATGCACAAGAAGTCCCGAATTGAAGCGCGATGCTTCGGGAAGGATTGTATGGACTTCTACTAAGATCCTAGAGCTAAGATATGCGCGTTATGAAGATTTAAAACGTAAGACCTACTCAAGGCTTAACATTCTACGAAAGAAGCTTAAAGACTATAAATTAAACTTGACGATACCGTCTTCAATAGCTTCAATCGAATCTTCATGACTTCTAAATAGGTCCATAAGCTTCAACGAAGCTTTAGGCATACGATCACGTGCTTTGAGAAGTCTTGAGACGTCGTAATTGATATTCATGTGAATTTGGCGACGATCTCCATAACTGCGCTCACAAAGTGTTAGTTCATATTATATTTATGTTTGTTCATCATCCAAAACCAAATCCGAGGAGTCCAATATCCAACATTCTCCCCCCTTTTGGTGATGACAAACCAACATAAATAATAATCAAAAATAATAATTCAAATGAAATTTATTTACTCCCCCTGCATTGATGACACGTTAATTCCAATTTAAACAATAATAATACGCATCAAGCAGACGAGTGAAGTATATTAAATGAGAATCGATTATTGAATTATTGAAAAACCAAACGTAGGTTATTGAAATATCGGATTTGAAAATCCATTTATATATCTTAACTCCCCCTGAATCTAACACATCAAGTTAGATTCTTGGAGAATGCTTTAAATTTTCATTTGGCACATCGTTATTATTATATCTCTCCCCCTTTGGCATAAGCAAAAAGAGTGGGAGGATAACAACGACAACAACAATGGCCTCAAATTAAAAGCACGGGAGTCGTAGAATACGACGACGGTTCAAGTGACACCAAATAGAAAAAAAATACGAATAGAATCAAGGCGTGTCAATGATACCAAAGTCGAAAAATCGTAAAACAAAATCATCAAAACTCAAATCTATTTAACGGATTGAGTTATGGAATATACTTTCCAATATCAACAGTTCTTGGTTAATTTAGTGCATGGAAAACAATTCTATATTTCCATAGAAGAAATTTCTATTAAACCAAGTGAATATCGTCGAGTGACGAAATCAAACATCAGAGACGTAAAAAAAATTATACATTGCATAATGTAATGAAATGTCAACTGCGATGTATATATATATATATATATATATATATAATGTATGAAGCAGAATACATCACCGACATACAACAAAAATACATCATCATATGACAAAATATCGGAGTGACAACAAAAAAGTACATCATCATCAAACATATCAAAATACATCATCACAGATATAAAAAATAACATCAAAATGATCCAAAAGACACAGCCACCCACACTATCCTACCCAACATCTCTCACAACAAGATATATCATCCAATGAGTATCAGGAGAGGCCTCGGAGAAACTCAAGAGGCAGCGGGAGGACCAGAAGCAACTGCAGGTTCAGCAGGAGCAGAAGAGGTGACTGGATCAGCAGGGACGTCCGGAAGATCAGCAGGAGAGACGGCTGAAGTGGCAACCTCTGAAGCAGCAACCGTAGTGGCCTCGGGAGCACCAGTCGGAGTATCCACCACAGGAGTGGCGGCAACAGGTGTGCTCTCGGGGGCACCAGCAGAAGAAGCAGCAACAGCATCACCGGAAGTGGTAGCACCAGCAGCAGTGCCCTCGGTGGCACGAGTCGAAGCACGACAAAGCTCCTCAACGTCCTCCTCAGCCATGTCATCTAACTCCTCATCCTCAGAAACGGAAGGAGGAAGATCAACACCCATCAGACGAGCTATACGGCAGACTACCTCCTCGGTACGAGCCAAGCGAGACTCATGACGACGAAGTAACCGTACGACCTCATCCAGGGTGGCAGAGGGAGTAGCAGAGGCACTGGCAGAGGCAGGGGCAGACGCTGAAGGTGTCGTCCTCTGAACGTGACGAAGAGCCGCAAGAGATTTCTTGACGGCCGTCGCGTTCAGGGGAGGACCAAGGGGACGCTCATCGTCACGAGGCAACATGACACGAAAATGACGAAATACGAGGGTCAATAAGCAAGGAAATGGGATATGAGCCGATTTATTGGACTTGCGAATACACTCGAAAGAATCTCTCTTTGGAAGTAAGAGTGAGGAGAGATTATTGAATGGAAAGAATGAGCTTTGAATGCACTTGGAATGATTTCTCTTGATCTCTAAACTTGCAAGCCAAGTGCTTGATTCTAGGTCACCAACATCCCCAAAGCTCTCCATCGCTGATTTACATCTTGGAGCTAGGGTTTGGTGCCACTTCTTCCCCAAAATCATCCTTGCCCTAATTCGTAAGCAATACTCAAGGCATAGGTATTTTGTTCGGTAAGAAGTTTTCTTATTTCATTTCATATTTGATTTGTAAGTTTCACTCTCGGTTGTGAGAGTGTGGTTGTGATCCCGGGTTGTGGGAGTCACAAATTACATTTTGTATGATTTGACTTGTGGAGGATTTTCACAAGTATTTCATAGTGGAAATCTTGAGTTAGGGTTTCTAACTCAAGTATCCGGAGGGGATCCGGGTGGTTGGGACGTAGGATCACCGGGAACAAGTCGGGGAGACTTGGGTGGATCCGAACCCAGTAACATCTCTTGTTAGCATTGTTATTTTTGTTGTTGTCATTCAATTTAAGCTTCCACAAATTGATTTGGTAGTTGTTTGCATTATAATTAGGAATTATACTCCTTGTTATTTTTAAAGTACTATTCACCCCCCCTCTAGTACTTGTGCAGTAGCTTGTAGGGCATTACATTTGGTATCAGAGCTGAGGGAGAAGGGGATCAAGTCGATTAGAATGAAAATCGACAGACTAAACTGAGTTTAAGTCGGTCGAGATCGCAAATGACCAAACAGTCCCTGGCACAACTAGTCGGTCACAGTTCAAGCACTGACCGACTAGATCACGATCTAGTCGGTCGGTCAATGAGCTTGAACCGACTAGTTGCAAACAGTGGCTGAATCCAAGATTTACTGACAAGATTTAGTCGGTCTGCGTTCATTTACTGACCGACTAGATCTCAATCTAGTCGGTCGGTCACTGAACATAAACCGACTAAAGAGTTAAAATGAAGAGGAAACTCAAAAAGCTTGAGTTAGTAGGTCTAAGTTCTTCTACTAACCGACTAGATGAACATCTAGTCGGTTGGTGGTTGAACTGAAACCGACTAAAAGAGTCCAAAAGTTGATAATCAAGTTCTCTCCTCAATTCACTTGGACGATATATCGCAAAACTCTCAATAATCATCTAAACTACCCCATTAAACATTGAAATCTTAAATACTACATTCAAAACATGAATTCAAGCAGAAATTCAAAATATCACATAAATTCTCGAAAAATCCAATAAGTCTATCATGAACTAAATATTTCGAAATATAATAGTATGCAAGATTATTGAATGAAACATGAATCCTATATCTCGGATTCACCCATAATCCCCAATTCTCGACGCAACCGCACAAAGGAGTCCTCCTTTAGGGGTTTCGTGAAAATATCGGCGATTTGCTTTTGGGTTTCAACGTACACTAAAATGATGTCCTTTTTAGCAACATGATCATCTAAAAAAATGGTGTCGGACATCTATGTGTTTCGAACGGGAATGGTGTACCGGGTTCTTGGAAAGACATATTGCACTTTGGTTGTCAACCATGATAGGGCAAGTATCACAATTAATACCAAAGTCTTTAAGTGTGTGTCTCATCCAAAGAACTTGAGCACACGCGGCACCGGCGGCAATATATTCCGCCTCGGTGGTTGAAAGTGACACGGAATTTTGCTTCTTGGAAAACCAAGAGACAAGGGAATTTCCTATAAAATGGCAAGTGCCACTAGTACTTTTCCTGTCGGATTTGCATCCCGCATAGTCGGCATCACTATATGAGATTAACTCATACGTGCTAGATTTTGGATAAAGTAATCCAAAATCAAGTGTATAACTTAGATAACGGAAAATACGTTTTACCGCTACTAAGTGAGACTCCTTAGGTTGAGACTGATAACGAGCACATACGCATACGGCAAACATAATATCGGGCCTACTTGCGGTAAGATAAAGTAAACTACCTATCATACCTCGATATAGACGAATGTCTACATCCTTACCGCCCGTATCCTTGTCAAGATGCGTAGTTGTACTCATTGGAGTCTTTTTCCCGGAAGCACTCTCCATTCCAAATCGCTTTAGCAACTCCACCGTGTACTTTGTTTGGTGGATGAAGATTGCATCGTCCATTTGGCGAATTTGGAGACCTAAGAAATACTTGAGCTCACCCATGTGGCTCATCTCAAATTGTTCCTTCATAACATTAGAAAACTCTTCGCAAAGAGCAAAGTTAGTAGCACCGAAAATGATATCATCAACATATATTTGAACTAAAATTATATCATTATTCGCATGCTTAACAAAAAGTGTAGAATCGGCTTCTCCCATTTTAAAACTCAAATCCAAAAGAAAATTCTTTAATCGATCATACCAAGCTCGAGGAGCTTGTCTCAAACCGTAAAGTGCTTTCTTTAGTTTAAAAACATGATTTGGAAATTTTTCATTTATGAATCCCGGAGGTTGAGAAACGTAAACTTCCTCAACGACATCTCCGTTTAAAAATGCACTTTTAACATCCATTTGAAATAATTTAAAATCCTTATGGCATGCAAAAGACAATAATAATCTAATTGATTCTAATCTAGCTACCGGAGCGAAGGATTCTTCGAAATTAATACCTTCCTCTTGACGGTAGCCTTGAGCAACTAACCGAGCTTTATTCCGGATGACGACTTGGTTTTCGTCGGTTTTGTTCTTGAAGATCCACTTTGTCCCTATGACGGTGTGGTTCTTCGATGGCAATGGAACAAGCTCCCAAACTTCATTCCTCTCGAATTGAATGAGCTCCTCCTCCATGGCTAAGATCCAAGCGCTATCTTCGCATGCTTCATTAACATTCTTTGGCTCTATCGAGGAGGCAAAGGCACAATGAGCGAAGTAGTTCACTTGAGATCTCGTCTTGACACTATCATAGATATTGCCAATGACTTGCTCATGAGGATGGTCACGAACGGTATGAAGCCGTTTGGGAATACCTTGATCACTAGGAACACTCTCAACAACTTCATTAGTTGGGTTAGTCTCAATAGAATCAATAGAATTATTAGACTTAGAATTATCAAACGAATCACATAAAACATCCATAGAATCATTATCATTTGAAATTCTAGTTGGAACAAATCCTTCATTAAAAGAGACATGAAGCGACTCCTCGATCGTTGAGGTTCGTTTGTTGAATATCCGGTAGGCTTTGCTACGCGAAGAATATCCAACAAAAATCCCCTCATCGGATCTTGGATCGAATTTTTCCAAACTACCATACGTGTTCTTAATAAAACATTTCCAACCAAAAACACGAAAATGTTTAACTTGAGGCAACCTACCAAACAACAATTCATAACAAGTTTGTTTAGTGCCGGGCCTCAAAAGTATTCTATTAAACACATAGCAAGCGGTGTGTACCGCTTCCGCCCAAAATTGATGGCCAAGTTGGCTATCATCAAGCATAGTGCGAGCACACTCCACTAGCGTCCTATTCTTTCTCTCAACTACTCCATTTTGAGGAGGTGCACGAGGGAAAGAGAAGGTGTGAGTAATACCAACTTCATCACAAAATGTCTCAAAAGACTCATTCTCAAATTGACCTCCATGATCACTACGAATAGTGACAATGGTGGTTCCTAAGAGATTTTGTACTTTCTTAACAAAAATTGTGAAGTTTTCAAAAGCTTCATTTTTATTACATAATGAAAATACCCATGTAAATCTCGAATAGTCATCTACGATGACAAGTCCATATCTTGCATTTCCTAATGAAGCAACTCTAGTTGGCCCAAATAAGTCTAGATGTAATAGCTCTAGTGGCCGTTTAGTAGAGATGCTTTTCTTAGGTTTAAATGAAGATTTAGGAAGCTTGCCACGTTGACAACAATCACAAAAACTTTTCTTTTCAAAAACAAGCTTCGGAAAACCTTTAATGGAATTTAATTTTGAAAGCTTATAAAGTGTTCCAAAGTTCACATGTCCAAAGCGTCGATGCCATAAGTGTTGTTCACTTGTGTTGGCAACGAGACATTGTTCATAAGACTTAGGAAGATCCAAAATATAAATATCTTTATGACGAGTGCCGGAAAATAGTAATTTATCATTATCTTTTCTTAAAATATGACACAATCCTTTCGCAAAGCTAACTTTGTAACCTTTGTCACAAAGTTGGCTTATTGAAATAAGATTATGATTTAAACCATTAACAAGATAAACATCACTAATTAAGGGTTTAGATGGGTTACCCACTTTACCAACACCTATGATGGTTCCGCTCTCGTTGCCTCCAAATACGACGCGGTTTCCATTTGCTATGGGAACCACTCCGGAGAGCAAACTAGCGTCACCCGTCATGTGTTTTGAACACCCGCTATCGAGTATCCAATTTCCCTTGGAGCTAAATTTAAACTTGTTGCTCCTTTTCTTTTTCTTTTCCTTGAGTACCTAAAGATAGAGAATTTCATATCATGGTACCCAAGGTCATTGGGTCCAAAAGATTAGACCTTTGGAAGCCAAGTCCAATTGGACTTAGACTTCCCCACATAATTTCTACTATGCACAACATCCGAAAAATAAGCATTCATATACATTTGTTTTTCGTCCATGCTTGTGTCCTTTGGGCTCCAAATTGTGAAAATCTTGGGAGCCATCATCCTATTGGGTGCATGCATTCGACGTTGATTTCTACGTGATGCATGTTGTGGATAGGCATATGGAACATGATGGAATGGTGCACGACGAGAATTATTCATATGATGTTGTGGGTGAACATATGCATGTGTGGGAACACGTGCGTGAGGGTGTCTCACATGGTGTGCACGTGCCCGTGAACGTGTAGCATAGAAATCATCATATGTGTGAGATGGTGGAGTAGGACGTGTGTTCCTACGTGGCATCATATTTGTGTACATATAAGCATGCCCCTTCTTTGGAGGTCCACCCAAAGTGGGTTTCTTTCCAAAAGAGGGCGTGGACGAGGTGGAAGCACCATTGGTAGATGAACTACCAATAGAGTGTTTGCTACCACTCGTAGAGTCACCGGAAGTTGGCCTAACAAAAGTAGTGGCCGATTTGGATGGACATCCCATCGTATACCCCAAACCAATGTGGTGATTGGCAGGAAGTAAGTCACTTAGGATTTTATCCAAATGGTCCTTACCCTTATTGAATCTATTGATTCGGCCTAATGTGTTCTCATATTTCTCTTTGAGAGAACGCATAGAAGTATCCAAGTTGGATACTTGCGATGTGAGCACATAAACACGAGATTTAAGATTCTCGTTCTCAATACTCAATGTCGAGTTTTGAGAAGTTAAATCCCATATCCTATGTTCTTCCGGATCATCAATGCTAACATGTTCAAGTTTAGATTTGAGATTAATAATCTCATTTCTCAACTCTTCAACAACGGTGTCGTTGTTGGTGATGATAGTCTTAGGCGAGGTTTGAATGCTAGCTAGGTCATCTTTTACCTTAGTATATCTATTTACTAATTTAGTGTATTTTGACCATAATTGAGAGTTAGCATTCCTAAGATCATCCATAGTTACCTCATCGTTGCCTTCGTCATCACTATCATCGGAAGAGGAGGATCCTTGATCACGCTACTCTCTTGCCATGAAGCACATGTGCGCTTGCTCCACTTGCTCATCGTCCGACTCTCCGCTTGAAGAATCCTCGGAGTCGGTGAATGTTGCTCCGACAAGTCCCTTCTTGTACCCCTTTTTGTACTTCTTGGACTTATCGAATTTTGGCGCCTTCCACTTCTCCTTTTGCTTATTAAGAGGACACTCCGATTTCATGTGTCCTGGCTTATTACACTTGAAACACAAAGGAGAGGAAGAGGCGTTAGAAGAACCAAATTTAGCTTTGTTCTTATAGTTACCTTTTCGGAAGAAACGGTTGAACTTCTTGGCCATGAGTGCCATGGACTCCAAGTCCAACTCGTTTTCCGAGTCTTCATCATCGGTTGATGTGGATGTGGATGGAGCGGCCTTGAAAGCTATGGCCTTCTTCTTTGGCTCGTCTTGCTTTAGGTAGGACTTCATCTTTTCCTGCAATTTGAGCTTGCTATCCTTGCGTACATCGTATGACATTAAAGTACCCATTAGTTGAACTACGGTGTACTTATTCATGTCATTACCTTCCTCGATGGCGAAGGTACGTTTCTCCCAAGAAGAAGGTAGTCCTTCGATAAGCTTCGAGCACTTCTCCTTTTGGGTGTAGGACTTGCCGAGAGCCTCTAACTCGTTTATGATGTCGACAAAGCGAGCGTAATATTCCTTCATCTTCTGGCCCTGTTGCATATGAAACATTTCGTAATCTTTGTTTACAACTACGAGTTTAGAGTCTCTTACCCTACTCGTCCCTTCATGAAGAATGAGGAGGGAATTCCAAATTTGATATGCACTCTTACATGTGCATATCTTATTGAAGTCCTCGGGCTCCAACGCGCATTGCAAGGCGTTCATTGCCTTGGCATTGCTTACCTCCGTGGCGACCTCCGCGGTTGTCCATTTCTCAAAGTCTTCTTCTTCGGGCTCGATGTATTCCTTCATTGTGGTCCTCCATAGAGATGCACTCCGGAGGAAGGTTTCCATCCGGCATTTCCAGTACCCGTAGTTGGTACCGTTGAAGAATGGAGGCCTCGTAGAGGAATGTCCTTCCATCACCGAAGATGCTCCTTCACGGTTCCTGAAGGTGTCATAGT
Source organism: Scilla litardierei (assembly GCA_030789695.1). NCBI lineage: Eukaryota > Viridiplantae > Streptophyta > Magnoliopsida > Asparagales > Asparagaceae > Scilla > Scilla litardierei. The sequence continues at coordinate 99,313,250 of CM061142.1, forward strand.
TGGAAGGTGAACGCACGGTCTTGTTGTCGTTGGCAGACATAGCTAAGTATCTGGCTCTGATACCAAATGTAATGCCCTACAAGCTACTGCACAAGTACTAAGGGGGGTGAATAGTACTTTAAAAATAACAAGGAGTATAATTCCTAATTATAATGCAAACAACTACCAAATCAATTTGCGGAAGCTTAAATTGAATGACAACAACAAAAATAACAATGCTAACAAGAGATGTTACTGGGTTCGGATCCACCCAAGTCTTCCCGACTTGTTCCCGGTGATCCTACGTCCCAACCACCCGGATCCCCTCCGGATACTTGAGTTAGAAACCCTAACTCAAGATTTCCACTATGAAATACTTGTGAAAATCCTCCACAAGTCAAATCATACAAAATGTAATTTGTGACTCCCACAACCCGGGATCACAACCACACTCTCACAACCGAGAGTGAAACTTACAAATCAAATATGAAATGAAATAAGAAAACTTCTTACCGAACAAAATACCTATGCCTTGAGTATTGCTTACGAATTAGGGCAAGGATGATTTTGGGGAAGAAGTGGCACCAAACCCTAGCTCCAAGATGTAGATCAACGATGGAGAGCTTTGGGGATGTTGGTGACCTAGAATCAAGCACTTGGCTTGGAAGGCTTCACACTCAATGAATCTCTCTTTGGAAGTAAGAGTGAGGAGAGATTATTGAATGGAAAGAATGAGCTTTGAATGCACTTGGAATGATTTCTCTTGATCTCTAAACTTGCAATAATATCAGCCTTGGCAGCAATGAATGCAGCCCATCAAGTATATATAGGATAGAGGAGAGAGAGAGAGAGAAAAACGTTTCAATTAAAGCTCCAACGGCTCTTTTCTGAACCCAACTAGTCGGTCAAAGAACAACCACCGACCGACTAGTTCATCAACTAGTCGGTCGGTCAATTAACGTGAACCGACTAATGAGTAAACTGAGAAAAGATCAAAGTACAGACTAAGGAACTAGTCGGTCTAAGAAGAGTAGCTGACCGACTAGTTTCACAACTAGTCGGTCTGTAATACCCTGTATCCCTAAATACGTATATATGTAGGTATTTTTGGGCGTAGATACGTGGGTATGATTTTTGGGAGTATGCACGTATTTTTATTTAATTATTTTGGTGTAGGAATTATTTTTAAAAGATTTTAAACTCATCATTTGAATTTAGTAAATAAGAGTATTTGGATGAATACTTGTATTTAGAGTGTATATGGTATTTCTTCATGTATTTCTATTTTCTTAAAAATACAAAATCTAAAATTTTATAACCATGACAACTCACTAAGTGAGGTGTCATCCTAAGAATTAAAGAGAAAACACATGGCACTCATCTTGACTTGATGAAGGGTGGAGAGGAATTTAGGGGTACAAAAATTTAGGAAAGAAAAACACAAAAACAAGAAAATTTCACTCTCTCTCATTCACTCCCTTGCTCCCTCAAACCAGCCCAAAAAAAATTCCTCCCCTCTTTTCTCCCTTGTTTCTTCATTCCTCCACCAAAAACTTCATCCCAAAATACTCCCATTCAACTACTAAGAGCCCAAAAATTCTCTCTACCATTCTAGCTTCAAATTCATCCAAAAATCACCTCAAAAATCCAAATTTTAGAGACCAATTTGGAGCTTGAAGAAGGAGGCTAGGAGGCTCTCCATCAAGGACTAAGAAGCGCCAAAGAAATTATTTGGAGGACTTGCAAGGTAGAAATTCCTTTCACTTATAGTAGGATTTAGTTTTAGGATTAGGAATTCCATTTATGTTAATATGTTATGTGGAATTAGCTAGATGAACAAAATTCTGGAATTTACACAGAATTGGCTGAAACTTTGTTAGCTTGCTGAACTTAATTGGCTACATAGAAATGCATGAAAAAAATATATGTTACTCATATTGTAGTCCTTAATAACTTTCACGTTTACAAGTTTTGCAAATTCGGACTGAAAACTAGGGTAAAAATTCAGTTTCTAAAACTGGTCTGTTTTTAGACAGTTTTAACACCTTTCAGTAAAACGAGTAGAACTCCATGCACACTTAATGAAATGAGATGTTCTTAGTGCCGTTGGAAAGCTGACTTCAAGATATTCAACCCATAATTTTTTTAGATTTTAATTCTGTCTGTAACTTGTAGAAAAATGGACTTGATCTGAACTCAGTTTCTGGTTCAGAATGCTGTAATTATATCTGTTAGGAGAAAATCCACCATAAATCACATATGTCAACAGAGCTTATGAAAATTGGTCAGTGAAAGGAAAACACCCATATCTACAACTTTCGTGAAGGGACCAGACACCAATTCTGACTGTAGGTAGGCTAAAAGTGATATTCTTTCTGCTGTAACAGTTTTGACAGATTCATATGCTAATTTTGTTTAGTACTTATCATGGTGTAGTTATGTTTGAAGTTAAGTTTGTTTGTGCTAATCATGTTCTCAATGACATGCTCTTGATACATGTAATTATGCAGATGGTTCATGAAATATTCGTTATGTTAATAATGTTTAAGTTCAATTTGTTTATGCTTTTGTGCTCACATTAGTATGTTCATAACGATGAGTTTGTGATGATATTCCATGCAATTCTTTAATTGAGATGATGATGATGATGATGATGATGTGAATATGGTTATACGTTTCATGTATATTATGAGAAATGAGAAAGGGAATGCACAAGGCGATGCATGTCCCAAATATGTGATGAACTGTGGAAAGAAAAGAAATGGAAGATGTTATGTTTCATGAAAATGACTAAGTCCTCTTAAAGGAGGGTGACATGGGGTTTGGGGGAAACACGGGTAAATTAAAGGAGTTAAGGAGCGGACAGATGATATGAATTCTCACCCGCTGTATCACTCCCGGAAGGGCGAGTTGAAAGGGTTGGAGAGGCCGCTGGTGTACCCGTGATGCACCATGGCGGTAATTGATGGTTTACTCCGTTTGTCCCACAGAAAAACCGAGCAGGTCTCGCTCTAGTGCCTTGCCCCGTTCGGGCATAGAGTTGCGAGAGGCCCCCTCCGGTGCCCGTGTTGCTGGTTGGGGTACCAATTTTTTCACCCACCCTGGGTGAAGTCCGCCTCCTTAGCGTCCTACGGTTTACACGGGTTTCCAAACATGAGAATGAATAACTTAAAGCAATTGTCTTTTAATTATAAATATTGTTATCCCATGGTTACTTGTTTCTCTGTTAAGTTAATGTTGTTAACTCATGCTGATCCATTCCATTGTTTATTATAAATGTCCAGTACTTGCATGTTATTATGTTCTCCCACTTACCTTCAGCACTTACATGTTATAACATGGTTACTTATGCATGTTCACAAGTTCTTCTTTGATGCTTATACATCGTGTTGTGATTACTTTTATGTCCTGAGAGCTTTACTTGTTAGACCACCCTCCCTAGATAGGTAGACCAGTTCTAAAATTGGGTTCTACTAGAGTGTTAGGAGTTTCTACTGGGTCACGCGTTGACGTGTCCCCATTGACTTTCAGGTCATGTGAGTTGGAGGTTGGAGATAGCGGCTGGAGCTTCGGAGTTGGTGATCAGTTGTAGTATTGGGAGGTGATGGGTGTGGTGAGAGACTTGTACTTTTTGGTGTTTCTTTTCGGGTGGACCTTTGTACTTAGAGTTGTGAATATGAAGATGTTGGTGTATGTATAAGATGTATCAATGTATCAATAAAATGGAATATTGTACTTTTGTTATTTTCTCAGTGTTTTTATCTGTGATGGAGTTTTACTTGTACTTCCCAGCACGTGCGTAGTACCTGCAGCATTCTTTTGTTCTCTTCCTTTCTCTCTTTCTACGTAACACTCGTTGATCTAGGAATACTTGGGACGGATTCGTACTTCCCGGGTATCCTGGAGAGCGGGTCGTTACAGTTGGCGGCCCATGCAGGTCTCCGCACTGCGGCATGCGTAAGGATAGTACGGGTAATGCTCCATAGGGGTAGATGTATCCTAAGGTGGGTAGGTGATCAGCCTTAGGGTAAAACCCTGGTATTAGGAAACTCAATGTAAAGAGCTCCATGAGGTTAAGCATGGGTAGTTGTTTGTATATATACTTATATGTATGGGTGTGTATGTGTTTGCATGGATGTAAAAGTATTGTAGGTGTATTCGCATGTATTTATATAGATATGTGTCTATAGATAATAGCTATAAATAAGATACACTATAGATACGTGTATGACTACTTATGTGTATTCTTGTAATTCATAGTATAGGTGTGAATATAGTGATGTTGTTTGTACAGATTGAGGTGAATGTAGTATTTGATGAGTGAAATTATGTGTAAGACATATTATCTGTGCAATAGAGTGTTATGTATTATTTATATGGTAATCTATACTTCGATTATATTTGGAGGTGTATATGTATGACTATATGGATGTATATAAAGCTGTATGTATGGATACTAGAGTATGATGCATTAAAGTGATGTTAGAAGATATATTTGTATATGGGTGTCTAGTGGATGAGTGTGTGTGTATATATATATATTCAGAGTATCTGTGTGAATATGTATTGGTGTGTAAATAAACTTATGATATATGTGTTAGTATATGGATGATTGTTGGTGAGCCGAAGTGGAAGTATATTTGAATGTATAAAAGTGTATGATGGTATACATAAGTATAAGTGTATGTGTATGTATACTAGATATGGTTGTGTAAATTGATATAATGAGATATGTATATATGAGTATAGCTACTATTGGAGGCGTATAAGTAGTGTGTGAAATATATTGGCTTACTAAATGGTGTGTATAGACATACATAAGTAGGTATGCCAAGTTATACAATATTGGTGTGTACTTATATATTATGTGATGATATGTGAGTGTAACATGTGAATGAGATTTATATATGGATATGTCTTGTGGGTACAAGTGTGTATATATAGATACATGTACTGTATTGATATAATTCTTGTGCTATTATTTCTACGTAGTGTTGTGTGTATATATACTGCATTGAATATATGTTACACCGACGGCTTGTATGTAAGTATATTTGTACCGTATATATGTGGATAAATATAGACTTACGTGAATGAATATTTGATATGAATACATATGAATGTATACTTTCATATATAAAGTGAGAGTGTACTAGAAGATTGATATACTAGACATACATACTGTCAAGACTATTTATTATAGTGATATGTATTGTATGCATACTTGTGTGCGAGCTATTATATATAATTGTCTATATAGTTGAAGGTGTTTATACTTGCGTGCTTAAGTGATATGTTTGTGTATGGTTACCCACTGGATATGTGGTGCATCATATCAGTGTGTAAAGTATTGGTGTATGACTATCTGCCATAAGTGTATTAAAATTTGGATATACATATTTACGTATGTATGTTAGTAAGGTTGTATGCATATTGGATGTGATGTTTATATTGGTATGTGTATCTATAAATGAATGTATACTTGGTCTTTACTTGGATGTATCTAGGTATGTATATAGGTGTGTATATGTATAAGTATACTAGCCTTATGACTTATGAATGATGTGTGTTTATATACCATGTGAGCATGTAATATGTAATTATAAGGAGTATGTGAGATTACGGGTGTTGATGTATGTATCTAGGTATACCTATATGTGTGACCATGTAGTAACATATATTCTTGAGCATATACTTGTGTGAATTCTTATGTATAGTACTAAGTACGTGTTATGATGATTTGTCTAGGAGCATTCATATATCATTGGATAGGAATGCGTACATATAACTGTATAATATATTGTATCGTGCATGTATACATGGGTGTATTGTATAAACATATAGCGTTATTCATATGTCGTGGGTAGGGAGACCCTTCTACTATTTAATCTCATGTCAGACCCTTAGCATGAAAGTCCGAGGGCGGACTTTGTTTTTAAGGTGGGTAGAATGTAATACCCTGTATCCCTAAATACGTATATATGTAGGTATTTTTGGGCGTAGATACGTGGGTATGATTTTTGGGAGTATGCACGTATTTTTATTTAATTATTTTGGTGTAGGAATTATTTTTAAAAGATTTTAAACTCATCATTTGAATTTAGTAAATAAGAGTATTTGGATGAATACTTGTATTTAGAGTGTATATGGTATTTCTTCATGTATTTCTATTTTCTTAAAAATACAAAATCTAAAATTTTATAACCATGACAACTCACTAAGTGAGGTGTCATCCTAAGAATTAAAGAGAAAACACATGGCACTCATCTTGACTTGATGAAGGGTGGAGAGGAATTTAGGGGTACAAAAATTTAGGAAAGAAAAACACAAAAACAAGAAAATTTCACTCTCTCTCATTCACTCCCTTGCTCCCTCAAACCAGCCCAAAAAAAAATTCCTCCCCTCTTTTCTCCCTTGTTTCTTCATTCCTCCACCAAAAACTTCATCCCAAAATACTCCCATTCAACTACTAAGAGCCCAAAAATTCTCTCTACCATTCTAGCTTCAAATTCATCCAAAAATCACCTCAAAAATCCAAATTTTAGAGACCAATTTGGAGCTTGAAGAAGGAGGCTAGGAGGCTCTCCATCAAGGACTAAGAAGCGCCAAAGAAATTATTTGGAGGACTTGCAAGGTAGAAATTCCTTTCACTTATAGTAGGATTTAGTTTTAGGATTAGGAATTCCATTTATGTTAATATGTTATGTGGAATTAGCTAGATGAACAAAATTCTGGAATTTACACAGAATTGGCTGAAACTTTGTTAGCTTGCTGAACTTAATTGGCTACATAGAAATGCATGAAAAAAATATATGTTACTCATATTGTAGTCCTTAATAACTTTCACGTTTACAAGTTTTGCAAATTCGGACTGAAAACTAGGGTAAAAATTCAGTTTCTAAAACTGGTCTGTTTTTAGACAGTTTTAACACCTTTCAGTAAAACGAGTAGAACTCCATGCACACTTAATGAAATGAGATGTTCTTAGTGCCGTTGGAAAGCTGACTTCAAGATATTCAACCCATAATTTTTTTAGATTTTAATTCTGTCTGTAACTTGTAGAAAAATGGACTTGATCTGAACTCAGTTTCTGGTTCAGAATGCTGTAATTATATATGTTAGGAGAAAATCCACCATAAATCACATAAGTCAACTGAGCTTATGAAAATTGGTCAGTGAAAGGAAAACACCCATATCTACAACTTTCGTGAAGGGACCAGACACCAATTCTGACTGTAGGTAGGCTAAAAGTGATATTCTTTCTGCTGTAACAGTTTTGACAGATTCATATGCTAATTTTGTTTAGTACTTATCATGGTGTAGTTATGTTTGAAGTTAAGTTTGTTTGTGCTAATCATGTTCTCAATGACATGCTCTTGATACATGTAATTATGCAGATGGTTCATGAAATATTCGTTATGTCAATAATGTTTAAGTTCAATTTGTTTATGCTTTTGTGCTCACATTAGTATGTTCATAACGATGAGTTTGTGATGATATTCCATGCAATTCTTTAATTGAGATGATGATGATGATGATGATGATGTGAATATGGTTATACGTTTCATGTATATTATGAGAAATGAGAAAGGGAATGCACAAGGCGATGCATGTCCCAAATATGTGATGAACTGTGGAAAGAAAAGAAATGGAAGATGTTATGTTTCATGAAAATGACTAAGTCCTCTTAAAGGAGGGTGACATGGGGTTTGGGGGAAACACGGGTAAATTAAAGGAGTTAAGGAGCGGACAGATGATATGAATTCTCACCCGCTGTATCACTCCCGGAAGGGCGAGTTGAAAGGGTTGGAGAGGCCGCTGGTGTACCCGTGATGCACCATGGCGGTAATTGATGGTTTACTCCGTTTGTCCCACAGAAAAACCGAGCAGGTCTCGCTCTAGTGCCTTGCCCCGTTCGGGCATAGAGTTGCGAGAGGCCCCCTCCGGTGCCCGTGTTGCTGGTTGGGGTACCACTTTTTTCACCCACCCTGGGTGAAGTCCGCCTCCTTAGCGTCCTACGGTTTACACGGGTTTCCAAACATGAGAATGAATAACTTAAAGCAATTGTCTTTTAATTATAAATATTGTTATCCCATGGTTACTTGTTTCTCTGTTAAGTTAATGTTGTTAACTCATGCTGATCCATTCCATTGTTTATTATAAATGTCCAGTACTTGCATGTTATTATGTTCTCCCACTTACCTTCAGCACTTACATGTTATAACATGGTTACTTATGCATGTTCACAAGTTCTTCTTTGATGCTTATACATCGTGTTGTGATTACTTTTATGTCCTGAGAGCTTTACTTGTTAGACCACCCTCCCTAGATAGGTAGCCCAGTTCTAAAATTGGGTTCTACTAGAGTGTTAGGAGTTTCTACTGGGTCACGCGTTGATGTGTCCCCATTGACTTTCAGGTCATGTGAGTTGGAGGTTGGAGATAGCGGCTGGAGCTTCGGAGTTGGTGATCAGTTGTAGTATTGGGAGGTGATGGGTGTGATGAGAGACTTGTACTTTTTGGTGTTTCTTTTCGGGTGGACCTTTGTACTTAGAGTTGTGAATATGAAGATGTTGGTGTATGTATAAGATGTATCAATGTATCAATAAAATGGAATATTGTACTTTTGTTATTTTCTCAGTGTTTTTATCTGTGATGGAGTTTTACTTGTACTTCCCAGCACGTGCGTAGTACCTGCAGCATTCTTTTGTTCTCTTCCTTTCTCTCTTTCTACGTAACACTCGTTGATCTAGGAATACTTGGGACGGATTCGTACTTCCCGGGTATCCTGGAGAGCGGGTCGTTACACGGTCGGTTACTCAACGTGGACCGACTAACAGATAAAACTGAAGTCTGAGAAGAATTAGACTTAGTCGGTCCAAGAACAAATGTTGACCGACTAATTCACCAACTAGTCGGTCACCAAATGAACATAGACCGACTAACAATAAACAGTAAATATGGTGAAAAATTTGGCATGTACAGTAAACTAAACTAGTCGGTCTAAGAAGAAAAGTTGACCGACTAGTTCATCAACTAGTCGGTCGATCAAAGAGCACAGACCGACTAATGATAAACAGTAGCTCAAGCTCAAATGTGCATGCACAGGGAAAGCTCAACTAGTCGGTCACAGAAGCATCACAGACCGACTAGTTTACAAACTAGTCGGTCGGTGAGTCAACTTAGACCGACTAACTGTAAACAGTAAAGAGCAATGAATTAACTGAGAAGAACTAGTCTGTCCAAGAAGCTTGGCTGACCGACTAGATCACCATCTAGTCGGTCAGTTCTTCTTCTTGAACCAACTAACATGCACAAGAAGTCCCGAATTGAAGCGCGATGCTTCGGGAAGGATTGTATGGACTTCTACTAAGATCCTAGAGCTAAGATATGAGCGTTATGAAGATTTAAAACGTAAGACCTACTCAAGGCTTAACATTCTACGAAAGAAGCTTAAAGACTATAAATTAAACTTGACGATACCGTCTTCAATAGCTTCAATCGAATCTTCATGACTTCTAAATAGGTCCATAAGCTTCAACGAAGCTTTAGGCATACGATCACGTGCTTTGAGAAGTCTTGAGACGTCGTAATTGATATTCATGTGAATTTGGCGACGATCTCCATAATTACGATCACAAAGTGTTAGTTCATATTATATTTATGTTTGTTCATCATCCAAAACCAAATCCGGGGAGTCCAATATCCAACACGGGTCGGGTTAATTTTGCCACCCTTACCGCTGTTGCAGGCGCCGCCGGCGCGGGAGCTAAAATCTAAACGGCCTCTTTGCCACCCATGCACTGTGTGAGGGATGTTATTTGAAATATTTTAGTATTACAATAAGTATAATTAAATCCCAAGCTACATCAGTTTGAATAAATTAACCCCACTCTAAAATCATGATTAGTGGAATCCGATACACACAATTTGACCCCTTGCAAATCAATCATCAAAGCCACCACTAAAAACTCATTAACAAATCAGCAAGCAGTAGCATATGATCGATGCACCATGATTGACTCCACCAGGCACCAGCTCTCATTCGTACTGGGATTAGATCTCATCAACAAAAAATCCATCAAACAACAGTTTTCCGCTAATTTTTTTGTATCAAAGCATAATACTGCTCTGTGTTTTGAAGAAAATCGAAGCCTGCACATGATCCCTCTGGCACTGATAATGATGCCTGAGGGACTGCGTGAGTGTTGATTCCTGAGAAATTTTTCAAACCAAATGGTTCATTTTTATGTTATTGTAGTTGACTACATGGACTCCAAGAAGCTAAATACTAAGCGTTAGATCTTCTAAGTGAAACCACAATAACACTCACCACCTCATATCTTCAAGTGTAACCACCTCATATCAAGCTAAATACTAAGCAGCAAACTAAAACCGATCAATTTAACACACACCACCATCAAAACAAACAAAAAAGAGAGAGAAACTGATGATAAAATATAACAAAAAATTCAACCGAAATGTTAAAGAGAGACGATCACCTTCAGCGAGCCATCCATAGTCCGGTCATGGAAAGCATGGATGTCATCAGCACGGCCGCAGTCACGCTGTGCATTGGGATGAGCGATTCAACACAGAAGCTTGTTTCAACTGGAGACTTAAAAAATTTCAACCACCAGATAAAATAGAATTATTCGAAATAATTGAATGTGGGAGAAACCCTAGAACTGGCGGTTATACCTGAGGATGCAATGAGAGTTAATGGGTTTCGGGAGTCGAAACGAAGAAGATAGAGCAGATTTGGGCTTCGATGCGATCTTGGCAGCGGCGCTGATATATCCAAAATGTAACTCTGAGAACAACCAAGTATGGCGCAATTTACACGGAGATGAATCCCCGGCAACGGCGCCAAAAACTTGATCGCGTCCGAGTGTACACCCGAAAAACGACTTGTAGTTTTACCGCAAGCGCACGGTGTAGCGACAAGCGGGTATCGAACTCAAGGAGGAACAAATGACCGTGTCTCTTTTCAATCACCTAGCTATCAAGAGAATCGAAAATAGTTTGGGGTATAACAACCACAATCGTTCAAATATCAAGGGAAATATCAATTGAATAAAACGTCTAGGGATAGGGAATCCCCACTACGGATCGTCTCTCATCATTGTGATTCATAGGTTTCATTATTGCTAAACTTGAATGTAGGTGAACTAGTCGCAACTAAATGTCGAACCAAGCTCACGCTCTCGCGCTATTGCCGGTCTATAGCAAACCTAAGATAGGGCCCACTCTCGTGCAAACCCTAGCCTAAGCCGCTAGCGTGAAGAACGACATCATTGTTCAATCGCATCTCGAGGCCACTCTCGTGCAAACTCGAGCTACGACCTAGGTTGTGATAGTTCCTATCCGTCCAATCTCTTGCAAACGGATATGGGTATAGAATCACAATTAAAAATCCTAGCTTTGGTCCAATCTCTTGCAAATCAAGTCTAGAGAAATCCAATTGTCAATCTAAATCGAATATCTAGGCCTTCCTATCAATTGGGATCCAATCTCTTGCAAATCCCAATTGATATGAATCCCTAGCTATCCGTAATTTATCAATCTCAACCTAACCCTAATCAATTCTAGCAACAATTCCACAAATTCATCACAATTTAGAAATAGGGTCCATAGGGTTCATCCCCATGCCTTAGAACATCAAATCTACTCACTAGACATCATGCAAATCTCAGAAAAATCATCAATAATATCGACACAATTCATTGCAAAGAGAAATAAAGCATAAAAATAGAGTTTTCAATAGAAATTGACAAACCAATGTAGGTGGCAATGATTTCCAGCTGAAAAATCACCAAACCCTAGCCCTCAAATCCCTAAAAGAAATTCTAAAATTTAAGTGTTCAAAAGCTCCCTAAACTAGGGCAAAAACTGGGTTTAAATACCCCTAAAATCGTGCCAAAAATGCCCCTGCGCAGCCCAGAAATCGCAACCCTAGCAGCAGGCGGAGCGGCTCACTCGGCCGAGTGGCATTGTCACTCGGCCGAGTGGCATTGTCACTCGGCCGAGTGGCATTGTCACTCGGCCGAGTGACAAACCCTGTAAGAAAACAGTAAGTCGGGGGGGTCTCAGGGTCTGCCTTCGGAGGTGACTCGGCCGAGTGGCTTTCATCATTCGGCCGAGTGGCATTTCATGCTCGGCTGAGTGGGACCTCTCAGAATGTCTGAGAATTACAGTAACTTCGGCCTCTTCTCTGGACAATTTCCCTGTACCACTCAGGCGAGTGAGATTTCTCACTCAGCCGAGTAGGCTATCTTCGTTCGGCCGAGTATTCGCTGAAATTGACTCTGTGTGCTTATCCGTTCTGCTCGGCCGAGTGGGGCTTCTTGTTCGGCCGAGTGGCTGCTCCACTCGGCTGAGTGGCATGCTGTAAATGCCCAATCTTCTTCGTTTCTCCTCCTCGTCGCTCTTACGAAGTTCTTTCTTCTTCCACTCATCCTCCATCGCTGAATGGCCCTCAAACGAGCCGTGGGTGACACTCCTTAGCGCTTGCAAACCCCTTGATCTCAAAATCGCTCCAAATCGCTCCATATTTCCTGAAATACGACAAAAACAAGAAATAGTGAAAAGCATCGCAATATTGTCGAATAATCGTGAAAAACGCGATATGGGCGATCAAAACGACATGCAAACATGCAGAAAAAGGTGTAAAATTTGGAGTGATCAGGCGCTACAGAGAGGAAGAGGATCGGAGAAGCGATCGAGCACCGGTGGAGGCCATTTGCTGAGAGAGGGAATTTCGGGAATTTTTTGTTGAGAGGAGAGACTGAGAAGGGCAGAGTGCCAATGAACTTCTAGATCTTGCAGAAGGAGAAGGGTGGGGTCAAGTTCATGCTCCTTACCAGCGTATGGGTCGGTGGACTCGATCTCCATGGAAATTTTGATGGTGAGTTGAAGAGGAGTTGTTGGGGAGTTAAAGAGGGCAGGTTCCCCTCGATGAGGTTTTTTGGGAAGAGAGAGGGAGGGGAAGGGAGAGAGTTCGGGTTTCAAAGCATTTGTCTTCCCCAATACATTTACTCCCAAAATTCAAAAGTTTCCCCTAAAGTTTCTCCCTAAATTTTCTCAAAATCTCATCTTAACCATGAATTCATCAAGATTAAATCTCAGCCGTCTTTCTATCAACCCTTTTGTCCTAGTCAGCTTGTCCTAGTCAGCCCTAGGATTCAAAAAAGGTTGTCAAATGTATAATAGATTTATGTATGCACAAAAGTTGTCATATCACATTGTCCCAATGTCCTACTTTGAAAGAATTTTTCATGTCCTGTGTCCTTGGTGTCATATTCGTGTCTGGGTCCGTGCTATGTAGGGAAAGGTTGGTGGTGATATGCCACATCTGAGATTGCGTTATAAGCCGTTACCATCATCGATGATTTGTATATTGTTCCATGTTTCTCTAAGTTTGCATTTCTCAAAGGTTCATGATAATGGTAATTTTTGTTTTGTTTTTATTTTGGGTTTTGGGTTGTTTTATGGGAGGGGATGATAGTGATGGAAAAAAAGAAAATTATGTAATATTAAAAAAGTAGTCTATGTTGTGAATGGATATGAACCCGAGTTGGTTAGGATTATGGGCTATCTTAGAGATAGGTCCATATCCATGTATCTTATCTTTGTGCTCTCCATATTGCCTATAAATAAAGGGCTGGGGCTCCTCCCCATTAGTTGATTCATAACACGTTATCAGTACGAGCCTCTAAACAAATATTCCAAACAAAATCGATCGTTGCGAAAGCGAAGAAAGACGGGAGATCCACGCGCGTGACGTCAAGCTTCATCAAACGAGCATCGTCATCCGCGTAGGCTTCGTTCAACCATTGCTATATCCGGAGGACAGATATAGAGGTAAATCTAGCTAAAATGTCGTTTTTATCATACGTATGATGGTATTCTCCATAGATCTCGTAAGATCGAAGTGGAATTAGGGCTAATCGTCCAAAAATCATATTTTAAACATGTTTTTAATCTTGAAATAATGAAAAATAGGGTTTTTTGAAACCCTACCCTAACCTCGTCGACGGCCTTGCCGCCAGCCCTCCCCCTCCCCCTCCCCCCGACGGTCGGCACGGCGTCGCTTGGATCCCCCCAAAGGGGGGAGCGCTCGCCTGCCACCGTAATTGCTTCGCCCCGATGGGGAAAGCGACCGCTCGTTGCCCCGAACGGACCCTCGTCGAAGGGGGGCCGGCGTTTTCGTAATAGGCGGACCCCCCCAAGGGGGGCCGACGCTTCGCCGTAAACAACCCCCCGAAGGGGGGGCCGGTGCCTTCGCCACGGTCGTAAGCCCCCTCCAAAGGGGGGCCGACCCTCCCCCCTGCCGGCGAGGTGGGGATGGCACCCACCCCCTTGCCACAGCCCTACTGAGGGGCGGCGACGGCTAACCCTAGCCGTCGCCCCCTTAACCTCTTTTATTGGGCCCGAAGCCCAGTCAACAAAAAAACGAAATACAGCCTTGCGGGCCTGAAGCCCACAGGCAAACTGCGGGCCTCAGGCCCGCAGGCCTGATACTAAAAAAAATTAAAAATAATAAGGACTGCAGGCCTGAAGCCCGCAGCCACACTGCGGGCTTCAGGCCCGAATGCCATTTCTGTTTCGAAAAAAAAAACCATGGGGGGCTAAGATATAAGCCTGGGAAGGGCTTCTTTTTTGGGCTAAAAATTGATTAAAAATGGCATTTTGGAGACCAAAAATCCATGAAATCATGATAAAGTATGGGGCAGTAAGGGGACTTTTGGGGGCATTTGGGGATAAACTAAAAAGGAAAACTTCTTCCTTTTACCAAGAACATGTAAAAAATTAGGCTCTTTTTCAATCTTTTTGAATAAACCCCATCAGCACAACCTCTGCATTAAATGATCTTCTCTGTAGAATCATTAGTATATGTTTTGCATCATTTTGGCTTATTCTGCGGATAAACTATGTATGGTTGTGCATATTTCTAAAACTTAATCATTAGGAAGATCCTGCGACCGCTCTGTCGTTAGACAACTAACCTAATGGTGTATGACGTTGCCTATTGGTCCAATAATTATTAAGTAATTAAATTCTTTATCCCTCTCTGCAAATATAAATGCATGTGATGCCTGTGATAAAAATGTCTGTTGAAAATGTTTGATAAGCATAAATTTTTTGCATGGATGTCTAATTGCGATTTTGGATCGGCTGTTTAAGTCATACATTTAATTTTCCTGCACTTTTCTTTTACTTTTGAGAGAAATTGTAGTGAGGAATTTATGTAAATGTCCAAGACCGAAGACCAGTTTCAATGGAGACGGAGGCCACAATTGAAGCTGAAGATCTTATATGGAACCCACATGGTTTCCAAAATTGTAATTTCTTTTTTTAAAGCTTTCATTTGTGTAATATGGACTGTAATGGGACTTTGGACTTTTTATTTATGTGAGACTGGCCGATCCACGCAATTAGCTCTTCATATTAAAATTGCCTCTGATGAAAATTTTTATTTTTTAAATTATTAATTCATGCAAATTTGTGATCTGCTAGATCAAATGGCTAAAATTGCAAGTGTCGATTTCGAAGTGCTGGATGCATCAGGGAGAAACTATTTGAGCTGGCAGCTCGATGTGAAGTTCCATCTGCGGGCCAAGTCCCTTATTTCTGCTGTGACCAAGAATGAAAAAGTAAGCGATATAGAAAAGCTGCAAGCCATTATCTATATTCGTCGTCATGTGGACATGGCCCTAAAGGCTGGATACCTTACTGTCGAAGATCCACTTGAGCCGTGAACTGCCCTTGTAGACATGTATAAACATCAGAAAGATGTTATACTACCAAGGGCATGATACGAGTGGGAGAACTTGAGACTGCAGGACTTTAAATCCATAGCTGAGTACAACTCAGCTCTTTTTGGCATCACCTCATGCGTGAAGTTGTATGATGAAAAAGTCTCAGAAGATCGCATGCTGGAAAAGACGTACACGTTTTTCCATGAGAAAGATGCGATACTTAAGTAGCAATACCGTCAACGAAA